>SNQJ01S0079123.1:4578-19659 GCA_010110895.2 Picea sitchensis | reverse complement strand
AATATCGTTCGACCGAGGTAATAGGTACGTAACTTGGGAACCCGAGATGATCGTGGTCGTCGATTGGCATGTTTTTTACTATTTGATCTATCGAATGAGCATGTTGTCTTGGAAGGGACGAGGGTGGAAGAGAATGCCAAGTTAGTTCCCACATCAACACGCCATGTCAAAGGACATATCAACAAGGCCTGGTGAATCAAAGAGTGTCGCGTAGCAGTCGGGTGCAGGTTTTCTGAAAGGAGTGTTCGTAATGGCTTCAGAAGGGATGTTCTGGATTTCTTCAGAAGGGATTTTTCTCGATAGTCTTCAGAAGAAGGTTGTCAGAGGGTCTCATTCGGAGAGAAATTTTTTTATGGGTGAATCTGATAGAGCGTCCCAATAGGTTATCAGAATTTGGTCTTTAGAAAGGTCAATAAGAAAGGAAAACCCTATTTTCGATAGATGTCTTCTAGCGACAAGAGTCCAATAGTTTTTTGAACCATGGATTTCAAAGGAATCCATGTACCCAACAACTTGGACTTTCCGATGGGAAGAGTCTGAGGAAGAGTTTCAACAAATTTGTTGAAATCTAGCCATGACTTAACAAGGATAAGTGGATCAATGATTGGGATTATTCTTGAACCTAAGATCTACGGTTTGGATCTAAATACTATTACAACGGTAAATTAGTGAATTTTCCATGAGAATTCTAGTTTTTGAAGGTCTTCATCTTGCAGGGCATTTTTGAGGGCCTAATCAATGTTTTTAGAAAATCAAATTTTACGTAAAATATGTATACTTCCAATAAATAGATTTTTTTATTAAAAAATGAAAGAGCTCAAGGAGAGTTTTCCAATGAGCTATTCTGAGCAAAATGGAGCTCATATGAAGAAGTTACAACCTAAACAGTCAAGGGTAAAATTCAATACCAAATTTCATCTAGAGGGCATAATGCCTAGCTCAGGAATTAGTTTGGAGCCCAGGAGTAGTCTATGGAAAGCTCATGGATTGTAGAATTCAGCCATGGAGCCAATTTTGGACTATGTGTACCTAAAAAAGTGCAGGAAGAGAAAGAGGACACATGTAACATGTAGAGTTGAAAAATGGATAATGGCCAAAACTTCTAAGGACCTTAACTTTATGCTCAGAACTAAGAATTGAGAAAATGAATAGTCAATGGAAAGGTCTTGAGGAGAAGAATCCATCTATTAACCCTGGAAATTAATTTGAGCACTAAATTTTTCATTCAAATCAAAAGAAGATAATCGGTGGCATTAAAGGGCAGAAAAGTTTATGCATTCTTTTCCAAAATTGTGTGTGTATATATTTTTGTCTAATAGAAATTTATTTGCATCCACATTTTCTGTTGAATTATAGGTTCAGAAAGACAATTTGATTCCTATATGAGAACCATGGTAATGGAATATGCCCAAGGGTCCTACCATCATCAAGAGGAATTCATAGGTTTGCATGTCAGCATGGGAAATGTTGAGACCGAGTCTAATGGAAGAAGAGACGGGCAAGAGCCTGTAACTATGAGGAGCCTGTAGAGAGAAGCGTCGAGTTATATGAGTGATAATGAAAATATTATGAAAGATCAGGAAGAGATACTACATAGCTTGAACATGTTGCAGAAGCAAGTCAATAAGGACTCTGACACAAAATAAGAATCCAATTCTAGACAAGTGACAACATCCAAATCCCATAGCAGAAGGGATGAGCATGGAAATGACAGGAAATCAAGGAGTAGAAGAAGGTGCCATCATTCTCCATAGAAATCCACCAGGAGAGTTCATGTCAATTCAAGGCCAGAGAGCAGCCCAAGTGTGTTTCATGTTAGGAGACATAAGAGAAGGCGTGAGGGAGACATCTTGCAAGGTGAAATCAGGAAGATCACGCCACCAAATTTCAATAGTGAGCATAGGAAGAGAGAATAGGCGAAGTCCTGACTATTGGAAATGAAGAAATATTTCCAGCTACATGATTACCCCTCCAGGGTAGAAACAATAATTGCAACCTACCACTTGCAAGGAAAGGAAACCATGTGGTGGAGTCAGTTTAAACAAGCCAGGCATCTTGATGAGAAGAGTGTCTCATGGAGACGGTTTAAAGAATATTTCCAAGAGAAATATTTGTTTGAGCATTACTATGAAAGTAATATGAAAGAGTTCTTTGAACGCAAGTTGGGAAACATGACAATGGATGAGTATGAGAAGAGGTTCTTTGACCGCAAGTTGGGATGATGTATTATATTTCCTTACCGTTTGTACTCATGATGGAGATTTAAATTTATAAATATCTTTTAAACTTATTTATGAATTAGTTTTGTTAAGGTTAAGTTTTCAAAAAAAACTCAATTATTAAGCAAGTCCATGAGAATTATGGATTAGCCATTTTAAAATAAAGGTGGTAGTTTGGCTTTTAATTAGATATCACAATCATTTAATTTCATTATATGTTAATACATAGTATTTAATTAATTGTGCAAATTGGAAATAGTTGTTAAGTTGGATTAATTTAATATATCAAGCATTTGTTTGTTAAAGACTTAGATTAAAGTATAGGCGACAAGTACATAGAGTATTGAGTTAGCATTTGTGCATTGGAATAAATAATAATTAGATTGTATACATTAAATATATTACTATTCTACTAGTTAAAAGTTGGGAAGAAACCTAAAGTGCAATTCTTGTGAAATTATGTACATTGTAGAATTAATTATTGCCCAATAGGAATAATAGTTAAGGTTGAAATCAAATTGAATAGTAATACCCTTTATTCCAGTAAATTTAGAACTAACCTAATTGCAAGCACGTACATGTATAATTTAATTAAATAATTGTGCATCTCAAGGCAACTTTAGATTACTCTGATCTTTAATGTTATAGCAACATATGTTAAATTATTAAATTTAATTAGAAATTTACATTCTGAGTTCATAAATCATGATTAAAATTAAATTTTGTAACATAGCGAGTTAATATTATCATATTAAATTTAGCAACATATGTTAAATTATTAAATTTGTTAAATTTACATTACAGTTCATAAATCATGATTAAAATTAAATTTTGTAAGATAGAGAGTTAATATTATCATATTAAATTTTCATGAAAGTTACCTTTCCATAAATGTACTCACATACAATATTTTATTTTAAGATAAATAGTAAATGTTATCCTCTTTATTTGAGTTAGTTAAATATTGAAATTATAAGCTAAGTGTGTTTTAATGATATTTTATATATTTATTGAAAACATTATCAATTGTTAGTGTGAAGTTATACATGAAAATTTAAATATAGCATTACTTAGGCTAGTATTAATAGGATAAAACTTTAGTTGTGGATTAATGATATTCCGGCTCTTCTAGATGAAATACAAGAAATTGACTTGAGGAAATGAGGTACAATGAATCAAAATGTAACAAAATGTAATAGGAAGTGCCATTAGAAGGATTGATTTGAAATGATCACTTTAAAGAACTTGAAGATATTAAAGATCGAATGGAAGAGAAAAAATGGCACAATGAAATCACATAATGATGTCCAAGAACATGATGATGTGTCTCTTGACAATGATAAATTTGAGATATATATGATATTGTTGATTAGATGAATTTGGAATATATGATATTGTTGATTGGTTTAAAGATGCCCTTGAAAATAATGCTCAATTTTGCAAATTTTTGATGAGCTATATAACTATAATGTTTTGATTTTAAAATTTTAAAATAAGATGAATCTTTTTTTATTTCCCTTTTACTTTTATTTTTATGTGAGTGTACAATAGAAAATGGCATTAAATATTGTGATCTTTTTACTTCATATATATATATATATATATATATATATATATATATATATATATATATATATATATATATATATATATATATATATATATATATATATATATATATATATATTAAATCCTTCAATTATGTCCATAAAAATGTTTTGTTGACATGTTATGTTATTTTAAATGTATGAATTTTTTTTTATTAAATATGGTTTAAAATGTATTTTTCTAAATATTGAAAAATAGTGTTATTTAACTAAGTAAAGGGTAAAAATGTGTTAAAACTAATATTTTATACTACATTTAAAAAGTATGGCACAATTGAAACATAATTATATAAAAATCTTAATTTCAAAAAGTAAAATGGTATACAACATTTTTAACATTGAAAAAACATAAAAAAAGTTATTTAAAAACACCATTGAATTTTTTTGAAAATAATTGAAAAATAAACATTAAAAACAATGTGAATATATTATGGATAAAAAGATTTAAAATATCAAAAAATAACCTAAAAGTGCTACTAAGTTAAATTGATAACTTCGTTATGACATGTTGATTCATATTATAACAACCAATTATTTTGGAGTAAAAAAAATACTTCACCGCCAATCTTATTGATATCTTCATAAATCTCATTTGACTCATCTCCAACTTGGCAAGTGCTCTTTATTAAGGCCGTGAAACCACACCATTGAATGATTTCTTAGATATAATAAAACACCCGCAAATCTAATCTCCTTCACAGATTTCAGAGAATCAATTACTTATATCCTATGTATATAAGCCATAGTTGCAGAGAAATATATGTCTATCAATAATTCACATTCGAAATGCATATACCTATTATTGATAGGCAGCAGATTTAATAGAGGGTTTAGTGCTTAATAAGTTTTCTGTAGACAAGATTAAATATGGCTGAAATATTCTTAGTAGACACACAAAATAAATGGTTTGTGATTTCAATCATTAACTTCCTAGAGCTATTATAAAGAAATCATTTACCTAGTCATATTTAAAAATTACTTTGATAAACTAATTGATTGCCACCTAAGTGATTAAAGAATTAAAATATTAACACCGGATAAATGAAGCTAACAATTTATTTGTTAATAGATAATAAAATTTAATATATTCTTTTAAGAGTTCTTTTCATCTTATCAACCTTCGAAGACTATTTTGTTGTTGTACTAGTAAATATTTCTCTATCAATAATAAATAGTACAATTGTTTACCGCCTCCATAAAATTGAATCTATGCATGGAGGTAAATTAAGGCATGTACATGTTCTCGATTTTGCATATATATCATTTGTTAAATTTTAAGGTGTGCTTTTTCGTTTTTAATTTTTTTTAATTTTTTTAAGAAAGTTAAGAGGTGTGTTTTTAATTTTAAAAATACTTTTTAATAAAGTTTGTTAGACTTTTCAAGATTTATTTAAGGAGATATTTTTGTTTTTTAATGTGTTTTTTTTTAATTTTTCTAAATTTTTATGGGTTTTTTTTTAATTATATTGTGTTTTTTCAATTTTTTCAAATTGTGTTTTTTAAATGTAGTAAATATTTAAATTTTTCTTTTAGTTTTAAATTTGCTTTTAGTAACTTTTTATAGTTAGCAAATTTTCACTTAATTAGGACTTTAGTTCTAATTTTGGACAACATTTTCTTGTGTAAAACTTTTTGATTTTTAGTTAATTGTTGTTGAGTGCGTGGTTCATGACAGGCATACATGGAAACCTCAACATGGTGCACATTACTCTTCTTGTGAAATTCTTATATATTGTACTCATTATCAAGGATTAATACATGGTGATTAGAGTTGGTTTTTTGGTCTCTTATGTGTGATATTGATTCTATTTTTCTCTCCTCTCTCTCTTTTTTTTTGCAATTAGCTAGTTGTGGTATTTCTTTCTCACAATTAGGTCTTGGATTGTGGTTTAATCCTACATGGTATCCGAGCCATTATTATGAGGGAGTATTCACTTTTTTTAGCGGGTTTATAGATTAGATTGGACAACCCATGGGGAATTATGGATCATCCATCTTCTTAAGTGATCTTGACACCTTTCAACTACTTTGAGTGGAATCCCAAGATAGAGCTTCTACTTTGAAGCAAGGGCTTGTATAGGATCACCATGGGGACTAGCGTTGAGCCTACTTCAACCATAGAGATATCAAAATAATTCAACATAATGGGTAAAGCCTACAGGATATTGTGCTTGAGCATCTCTTTGGATCTCCTCTTTCATGTTGATGCTTGCAAGACTCCTAACAATATTCGGACAAAGTTGAAGGATTTTTCTAGGAAAGTGAGATAATCTAAAGAATTCGTCGACTAGAATGATACACACATTGAATCCAAGAGATTTTGAGACCCTGCATGACTACTTTTGTAAGTTTAGAACTTTGCTTTCTCATGTTAGGGCTTGTGGAATTGATAAAGAAAGATGAACAATTAATATTTTCAATTATAACCAAACTACGACTGGAGTATTATGTTACACTTATTCTTTTCATACTACTAGGTTAGCTATAGAGTCTACATGGAAAATTCCATCCTTGGATGAGTTCCACCGAGTCAGCGATCATGAGCAAAATTTCATCAGTTAGGGGCACTCAAGGTTCAAAGCCCCGTCCAACTTGACTCAGGATGTTCAAGGAGATAAATAGAAGAACAAGGGTAAGAAGGACCAAGAGGACAAGAAGGAAGGTAAACAAAAGTCCATAGATGAGAATTCAAGTTCCAAGGCATCAAAGGGTGTAAAGTAAAAGATCAATTGTTCCTACTGTAACAGGGGGTTCCATCTTGAGAGTTCTTGCATGAAAAATACCATAGATCTCATGGAACAATCATTTGAGTAACATCACCTCGAGGATTGTATTTCGGATAGTGCAAGGAAAAGGCCATTGGACAAGTCATCATCGGAAAGAGGTAATGGTCATGCATACTTGTTATTTCATATTCTCCTAATGCTTGGGTGCTTGATTTAGGGGATACCCATCACATGACCTCATCAAATAGATTTTTCTCATGCCGGAGACTTGTTCCAAACCACCAATCTTCATGGGAGATGATTCCCCTGCTGAGGTGCATGGTAGGGGTAGAGTTGATCCTAGACCATGGATGCTTTAGGGATGTACTTCATGTTCCAAATATTTCCGATTGAATCTCCTCTCATCTATCAAGTCCATTCATTTAGGCCGAGGAAGATTGAGTTCACTTCGGGCTTCGATTTATTTTTTTACTTGTCAGATGGTTCAAAGATTGCAATTGGTGAGGTTAATCACCATTACAGATTATTACACATTCTCACACTTTATTCATAAATTTGATTATGTATCTCTTCTAACACGCTAGAAATAATTCCCATTCGAGAGGAGTGTTAAGTTTCAAGGATACCTTCTAAAAGGTACTCACGGCATTCACACCTCCATCTCCACCGCCACTAGTTGTGTAACTTTATGAGACTTCTTCCGATTAGATTTCTGATCGGATATATGAATATGATATTGTAATATCACCTGACTCCCTAGTTCTCATTTAGGCGGATGGAGTGTAAATAATTTGTTTTTTCCCAATTACTTTATTTCTCCCTTTATTCCTTGTAGAAATATTACGCTTGTCGAGATCTTTCCAACGACTAAAACCATACTTAATTCTGAATACGGATCAAAAGTTACGGTCCTCCAAAGTTTTCGGGCCTTCTACATTCAATTTCACCTCAATGCCATGTGGCATCCATGTCGCACCCTGGTACATGTGTCATCCTATGTGGCACGGACGTGGCCTTTGCCACATTACTCCTCAAACCCACACCTATTCGACATCCCAACTACGTCCCTGCTGCTATCGAAACCCTTTCATCGAAGTGTTTCCACTCTGAACTACTACGCACACTTCGACAGTGGATTCCGGCAGCTTTCACCTCGACAGATCGAAATGTCCTAGCGATCCAAATATCTACGAATCTTATTGCCTTAAACTCCTTAAATTGCACACCCTTTAATGGCCTTCCCCCTTCTCGTCGTCCTTGCACTGGTGGATACCACGACAGATCGACCATTGTCGTGCATCCTAGCCACCCTCCGATCAACGATCTGGATCATCCCTCGGAGTACTCCATCGGAGTGTAACCTCTACCCGATCCATAGCGTACTCAAACCAGTTCCTCTATGATGGACGACTAAGATCCCACTATCTCCTCCTCCAATATATCTAACGGCTCATAACAATTCAGAGCCCCTTGCGACCATACCCTGGAACATGCCACATAGGCCTCTATTACCACCGTGTACCAACCACATGGGATTTTGTTTCCACTGTGTACCCGCCACCTGGAATGACATGTGGCACTTAGACCTTGCCACAATAACTCCCTCAAAGTGTCGAATCACCCTGACACGTGGAACCATCGCCATCTGACACGCGGACTCTGCACGTGGACTAACATGGTGCACACGTCGGCGATGACCACTGGCACTTCCTCTAGGTGCTGTAACATGTCCTTTGTGCCTTGGGTGGGTGATGTCATCCTTGTCAGTATGACATCACCTTCCTCATAGCCTTGCCTAGGCGAGAACCCCAAGATCGATGGTGGATATTGCTTCTCATCCCTCACCAATCTACGACCACGATTACTCCTCGGAGTACCTTAACCAAGGATACCCCGAAGGCCTGACTCCGGTGAATGGTCGTGATCTAATCCCTACGTTGAATTCAACATATAGGATTTATGACTTCTTCTAGGAAAATTCTAAGGCTACCTGGCCTTGCAGAAGATCTGTAATTCTTCTTAAAATCAACGGACATACTTCAATTCCCGCTTTAACCCGTAATTTTTATAGTCCATAGAGTTAAACTCTATTTAGCGATTTTGTCAAACAGGTTGCAAACTTGTTATGATTTCACCTTTCCACTTTAAATTCAGCCCATATACGCCCCAGTATATGAACACGTGGCTCTAATATAGGCAAAATGCTGACAATATATATATATTCTAACAGCAGACATACATAAGTATAATTACAACCGTAAATGCCCATAAATAGAGAATTTATAAATACAATATTTGTATAATTCAAGGTGTAATTTCAGTGGATTCCATAACCATGATGGATAAAACATGTTTACAATTCCTATACCATTATGACAGCAGCATATTGAATATAAACAACACAACAAATACCCATAATAGGAATGGATAAAAATTTACACAGTAATTTAAGTAAGCATATAGTGGACACTTATCTGTATAAAGAGCCATAGCGCATATAAAGAGCCATAGCGCATATATATATATATATATATATATATATATATATATATATATTCTAAAAATGGCATACACAAGTATAATTACAATCGTAAATGCCCATAAACAGAGAATTTATAAATATAGTTTTTGTATAATTCAAGGTATAATTTCAGTGGATTCCATAACCATGATGGATAATACATGTTTACAAATACTATACCATTGTAACAACAACATATTGAATATAAATAGCATAGTAAATACCCATAATAGGAATGCATAAACATTTACATAGTAATTTAAGTAAGCACATAGTGGACACTTATATGCATAAAGGGAGCCAACAAGCGCATCACCGGTTAGCCGAATTGACTTCGGTGGTGGGTCAACCCGGTACAGGCTTAAACTTCACTTAGGAAAGGAATTCCTATCCAAGTAAGGTCTCTCGGCAACAACAATATCTCAATACAAGTGCCAAGTTTAACAACAGGTCCTACGGTCTCTCATTCCCCACAGCCATGTCCCACCCAGGAAGTGTGCTTGTAGTTTCTCCACTTCCCTTCGGGCTTCAACAAAGAGGCTAGACAAAATTCTCAAAACCACATGGCATGACTTGTCGCAGAATCAAATTCCAGCCGGTTCTTGCACTATAGAGAATGCCGATACGTTAACTTTGCTTCTTTGACAGCTTACTTCTCCCACACGGAGAGGCTCACGAGATGCGACAACCTGCTTCTTTAACTACCCACGAACCTAACTACCCGCCTCTTCATTTCAACTTACAAGAAACAGTCGTTACATAATCTTTTATCTCTCTAGTACAGTGATGGATAACAACAGGCACTTGTGGTAGATGGTAGTAGAGTGTGAATGGTGACAACAAAGTGATCCTCTCCACCCCTTTGTGAGAATGATAGGTAGCCTAGGAAAATGCACTAAGTTTCCCCATTATATTGCATGTTCATGAGATGACACTTGTCACCTCATAAACCTCTCTTGAACCCACTTGGTGGTTTGTTCCCTTTCTTTGGGAACTTGGGATAACTAGATATATTCTATCAAGTAACTTTAAGAATAATATTCCCTTGGCCCAAGCCCCCTAGGATTAGCTCCATTCCTATACTCTTAATCATTTTTCCTCTCCAATGGAGTTTAGCCCCTTACTCGTTTGTCTGATCAATCTGCAGTGGTGTGATTTTATTAAATTCAAAGTGTGATTACATAATACACAAGATAGACCCACGAGCCTTTTAGCATCCATCTCACCAACCTAATAACCACATAGACACTTTAGCCTCAAAGTATATATACAAAGGCACCCACATTTAAAGTATCATGGCTCACCAGCGTATGTGCACAATTACAATTGGGTCAACCTAGGGTATTACTGATATCTCTAATATTTCTGATCAGCACCAAGAAGTTGCAGGTCTAGAGCATCTACCATGGTAGACTGTGAACTCTTTAGGCAGCAATGTGATCTAGTGGGTGATCCTGTTGATCCACGGAGAACCAAATCTCAGTTTGGGGAGCCTTTGCAAGCTTTTACTGCCATGGAGTCTTTGTTGTCTATTTATTGGTATATGTTAGTTGGATCAAATCCCCAATCTTATGCATAGGCTAAAGGAAACTCTATTGGGATGCAGTTATTACAGAGGAGTACAATTATTTGATAGTGAACAACACATGAGAGTTGGTTCCTCTAACTTCCAACGGGAAGCTTGTTAGATGTAAGTGTATTTTCAAGAAAAATAGGGATGTTGATGGATACATTACAAAGTATAAGGCTTGGTTAGTAGTTAAAGGTTTCTCACAAGTACAAGGCATTGACAATGAGGAGACTTTTACCTTTGGTTGCCAAATTGATTCCATTCGGTTAGTTCTAGCTATTGCAACAACTAGATAGTGGGAGGTACACCATATGGATATGAAGAATGCATTCATGGAGATCTTAGCGAGGAGAAATATATGTAGCATCCATATGGATATGTTCAAGATCCATCATTGGTTTGCAGGTTGAGGAAGTCATTCCATGGACTTAAACAAGCACTTTGGGCATGGTATGCTAAAATGAACTATTATCTTCTCTCTAGAGGTTTTCTTAGATGTAGATTATATCCTAATGTGTATATGATGAGAAACACAGATTCCCTTATACCGATAGTTCTATATGTAGATGATTTACTCATCACAAGAAGCTCAATATCCTCCATTGTTGTAGTGAAGGTCACTTTGCATGATAGGGTTTCTATAATGAGGTATGGGATTGTTACATTACTTTCTTAGTCTTGAAATTAGCCAAAATGATTCAGGAATCAATATGTCTCCAGTTCAAGTATGTCAGAGATCTACTTCATAGGTTTCATATGATAGATTGCAAGCCAGCTCCAACACCATTTTAGTCAAGCGTTAGAATAGAGGATGTCGGTGCATCACCTTTAATTGATTGTACTAGATATCAATAGTTGGTGGGAGTCTTCTCTACCTTACACACTCTTGATCGGACATCTTTTATGCAGTTGGATCAGTTTCTAGGTACATTCATGAGCCTCATGCGCTTCCTTTGGAGGGAAGCAAAGAGGATTCTCGTATATGTCAAGGGGAATACTAACTTTGGTATACACTATGCAACAAGATCTTCCTTGAACCTTGTTGACACACAACCTCGGATTGATGGCGATAGCAATATGTCAAGAGGACTACCAACTTTGGTATACACTATGCAACAAGATCTTCCTTAGATCTTGTTGGTTACACAAACTCAGATTGGACAAGCGATAACATTGATTGCAAGTCCACTTCAGGATATGTCATCTAACTTGGATGAGGACCTATCTATTTTTCAAGTAAGAAGTAATCAACAATTTATTTATCATCATCCGACAGTTATATGGTGTGATAATCAAAGTACTCTCAAGTTGTGTAGAGACCCAGTTTGGAGGCAGCGAACCAAACACATTGAGGTTCATATGCACTTTATTCAAGGGAAGATTTAGGATGGAGTCATTGATATGCAGTTTTGTCCATCTTCAGAGCAGGTGGCAGACATCTTCAACAAGTCTTTCACCGAACAAAGGTTTGTCTCATTGAAGTATATTTTGGGAGTGAGGGATACATCATCTCAGGAGATTAACATGTTAGCATTTTTTTTTGTTAGTAGCATATTTTGAGGGGATGGTTTGTTCCCACTGGGTTTTCCCTCTTTAGCTCACTTTTGTTCAGTTGTTATACATATATACATGTACATGATCACCTAACATGGCTTCATATCTCTGGGACTCATCATTGTGCACACCCTGATTGTGTTTCAGAGGGGGTGTTGGAGCACATGCTCAACTACATACTTAATGACATACTCATTTTTTTTCTATTTTTCCTACTATTTAGGAGGATTATTATTTATAGCAGGTCTATTTTCAGTCGATGGATTCCTATCTGTAATATCATAGGAAAATACCATGGCTTTCCAAAACCATAGGCCACAAGTGTAAGGAACAAAATCTTTTTATGGCCATCTCAGAGGATATTTCGGAAGAGGATGTTGAAACTCCCCTTGTGTCTAAGTCACCTGAAACCACTGGCATAACCCCTCCCTTAGACCCTCCCGAAGTAGAACCGGTCATTTCCCTAAATGATCTCACTAGCTTCTCTGCTCCCCAAACCCTGAAGCTAATCGATTACATCAAGCATAGGAAATTCATCATTCTGGTTGATAGTGGGAGCACCCATAATTTTATTCATCGCCGCATTGCTCAAGAAACTCATTGCTACATCCATGCAGTCAATAATTTCCAAATCATGATTGCCAATGGTGGCTCCATGAAATGTGGAGGGCGTTGTGAAAATGTGTATCTCCAAATTGGTGACTGCCACCTGAAATCTCATATGTTTGCTATCGACATGGGCGGTTGTGACATTGTGTTGGGTGCAGACTGGCTAAGGACTTTGGGTCCCATTCTCATGGATTTTAAGGAATTAACCATGCAATTCGACCAGGAGGGCCAACATTATAAGTTCCAAGGCATCACCGTCGATTCACCTGAGATCATTAGTTCCCATCGCATGGAAAAGATGCTCAAGAAAGGTCATTCTGGTGTTGTTGCCTAGCTCCATGCTATACAAGCAACAAAGACACCCTCGGTGACGCAAGACCTCCAATCCATCCTTTCTAAACATCAAGTGGTATTTTCCACTCCCCAGGGACTCCCTCCTTCCCGTGGTGTTCATGATCATTCTATTCCCCTTGTACCAGGAAGCCTTCCTCCCAATATCCATCTGTATCGTCACCCCTTTTCCCAAAAAAATGAAATGGAGAAAATGGTCCAGGAACTCCTTAACACAGGTGTTATCTGTTAAGGTTTAAGCTATTATTTGAGTTCTTTGCATTTCAATAGATAACAATAGCATAAGATAGGATCACTGAGAAATACACAATCACAAGAGACACATCATTTATCCCGGGAAATCCTCATGGGGAAGAAAACCCAGCGAAACTTCCTTAATATAGATAGCCAATACAATGCCAAGAGATAAATCAAACAAGTACAAAAAGTCCTCTCCCAAAGATGTGCCTCTCTCTCTCTCTCTCTCTCTCTCTCTCTCTCTCTCTGCAGCTCTGAAACTTATCTCTCAATGAACAAGTGAGTGTGTGTCTAAGTGAGATGCTAGCCTCCTTATTTATACAAGTCTGACACGTGTGGAAGTGTCTTTTCACTGGCAAGGTCGACTTCTTCTTCTGGGTGGTTATAACCACCTTTATTATATTTTGGGGCTTCTTTAATATATTATGGGACTGACTTCTCTTTCTTCCTATTACAATTACATTATGACCAATCCACAAAAAGGGATTTGGTCCTTTACAGTAGCCGACATGATCAATCCACAATGGGGATTCATCCAATGAATAATATATCAAATAATAGTTGGAATACACTTTGCAGTTACATTATTTCAACACTCCCCCTTAACAAGAAGGGTATTCTTCAACAACATCAGATGAGAGAGAGGCCTTTATCATCAACAACATCAGGAGGACAGCATCATCAATATCATCTTGGAACACTGACTAGCGTATCTATAAATAATCGGAAGTTTTCTTCATCGACAACATCGTCATTCTCAAAGGAATGCAATCATCATCTGCATCAATATGTAATAGTATAAAACTAATACATCATCATCATCACAGCACGACACTAGCTCATCATAATATAGGACTGGATTTACGTCACAGTTGTAAGGTTGGAAGCTCAATACTCATCTTGCTTTACGTCACAGCTTCTCAAGCTGGAAGCACAGTACTAGTCTCATCTCAACGTCTTGTTTTACATCACAACACTCAAGCTGGAAGCAAGATACTAGACTGGCTTTACGTCACAGCTTCTCAAGTTGGAAGCACGGTACTAGTCTCATCTCAACGTCTTGCTTTACGTCACAACACTCAAGCTGGAAGCACAGTACTAGTCTCATCTCATCGTCTTGCTTCACCTCACAACCATCAGGTTGGAAGCAAGATACTAGACCGACTTTACGTCGTAGCTGTCAAGCCGGAAGCACAGTACTAGTCTCATCTCAACGTCTTGCTTTACGTCACAGCACTCAAGCTGGAAGCAAGGTACTAGACTGGTTTTACGTCACAACTTCTCAAGCTGGAAGCACAGTACTAGTCTCATCTCATCGTCTTGCTTTACATCACAACCATCAGGTTGGAAGCAAGATACTGTTAGCGTCGGAAGTCACCCATGGATTGCTTGCAGGAGTAGAGCCCGACGCCCATCAGTTTAATGTCACGATTTGTTTATAAGGAATGATCAAATGGAGATAATGGCTCGAGGAGGTACAATTTCTAACTCAGGGACTGGATCTGGTATGTAAAGAACAAAGGGGGTCTGGAATCCTAACTTCAGCCAGCGGGTTGATTAAAAGGTGAACAGGTGGAAGACTTAGTGAGAAAGGTGAACAAACGACTTTGGGCAACAGGCTTTCGGTCGTTTGTAGAAGAAAGACTCTGAATGCAAGATCCTCTTGGTTCAGGGTCTCAAGAAACTG
>SNQJ01S0079122.1:102818-124855 GCA_010110895.2 Picea sitchensis | reverse complement strand
AAGCAGATGAAGTATCACTCGAGGTAGAGGTAGGGGTGGTTGAAAGACTCAAGTGTCTGCAACCTTAGCTGGGACATAGATCTGTGATTATATTTCTTATAGAACACTTAGCATCGATTATTCATCAATATTCAACCCTTATTATACTTTGCAGATAGCACAGAGCATCGCAACGTTTACTTAGATCTAAGGTATTTTAGCACTTAGAAACAAAAAAATAGATCAGATCTAGTAGATCAGCACTAAGCATTTTTTTACATGTCAGATCTAGCATTCACACATATCTAAGAAGCACTAAGCATTTTTTTACATGTCAGATCTAGCATTCACACATATCTAAGAAGCACCAAGCATAAGTATATCTATCTAAATATATCAAAGCACTTTGCAAAAGTAGGGACAACACATCAAGTCAAAGCACAAAGCATAACACATAGAATTACGTGGTTCACCCCCTTCCCTGGGGCTATGTCCACCAACTCTTCTTATTTATTAGTGTCTCCCATCGGTTACAGGCACAAAACCACCAAAAACTCTTCCTCGCATAGGACAGAAGATCTGTGTAGTTATATAGATCCTTCTTCCTTGTGCTTACAGCAGAAATCCTTCTATATTTTCTACAAAAACTTTCACTTAGCTCTGTAGACCTTATACATTCATGCACAGAGCACTTACATAGTTTATTAGAACTTAGCTTACATCACATAGATACAATCCCCCTCTACTATATGCCTAGATGTTTATTTATACATTACAAAAGTGGGCATAAACATGGGTAAACCCATGGGATGACATCCCTTTCCCATTACATTATCCCAAAAATCAAAAAGGGGGTCGAAAAGTGGTCCGAGATCCCGTGATCTCTTCTTCGTCTAGCGCTCCATCTTCGACAGGATGTCAAAGTTCCAAAAACGGTCAAATATGACCAAGTAACTTCAAAACTTGGTCAAGGGCCAACAGTCGCTATTATCACATATTTTTAAACCCTCATAGGTGCATCTTTTGCGTTAGGTCAAATCTTCTTTTAGGTTTCTGTTGAGGGGTTTGAGATCCATTTAACTCAACAGTAGGAACCAAAATTGCTTGAGAGGCCCAATTAGACTCACAAGCATTTGATGAGTGGTAAGTTTCTCTAGATTCGTGATCTGGCTAGAATTATTGATAGGCTTTAATCATGATTGATAGATATGTATTTTCTTTGAGGCCTTTCCTTAGGCTACAAATTTCTCTTTTTGGTTCTTTTCTAACGTTTATAATAAAAGAAAGATAGAGCTTTAAACTAGATGACAAAGGGAAGGTAACTATGTATTTGAGGGAAGGCTAGGTTGTGTTAATTTTAGAGCATCTATTAAGTTTATTTTCAATTTACTATAGAAAAATAACATAGATAGGATCACTGAGAGAAACAAAATCAAAAGATACACAACATTTATCCTGGGAAACCCTCATGGGGGAGAAAACATAGCAAACATTTCCTTAATATAAATAACCAATACAATGGCAAGACAATGAACCAAAACACTAGATAATATCCAACACTAAGCAATGTGCCCCTCTCTTCCTTATTCTCCCAACTGCAGCTCTCCAAATTTGTGCACTTCATGAGTGAATGAGTGAGTGAACAAATGAGGTGATATCCTCCTTTATTTATACTAGCCGGCAGGCGCTGGAAAGGTGTCTCTTCACTGGGCAGTGCTGACTTCTCTTCTTAGTGGTTAAAACCTCTTTAATTAGGCCTGGGGTTCGAATTCTTAATTAGCATAATATAATTAGGGTTTGACCAATCCACAAAAGGGTATTTGGTCAAGTATAAATCTTGACATGATCAATCCACAAAAGGGGATTGATATGATGAATAATAACTCAATAATAAATAGAATATTTTTTGTGGTTACAATATTTCAACACTCTCCCTTAACAAGAAGGGTATTCTACAACATCATCAAGAGAGAGAGAGGGCAACAACATCAACAACATATGGAACACTGAATGGCATATCTATAAATCATTGGAAGTTTTTCTCATCATCAATATCATCATCCACAACATGGAGCTTGAATGGTATCATAATCATCTGCATCAACATCAATTAGTATAACACTAATACATCATCATCATCAATAATAACATCAACATCAACAACATCATCATCACAACACATAGGCTAGAGGAACAAAATCATCACAACACGAAAGATGGAGCAACAACATCATCACAACATGAAGGCTAGAGCAACACCATCATCATCATCATGGGGCAATAGAATGAGGAAGGAATTGAAACATTTTGTGGAACTCTGGTAGTCCCTACAGAGATGCCCAGGAATCATAAGATTCCCTTGGATATAAAATCCTAACGGAGCTACCACGTGTTACTCTGACAGGCCGTCCTTACCGGACCTTCGGGATCTTCCCAGGAATCAAAAGATTCCCTGGGATTATAAAAATCTTAATGGAGCTACCACTATTGAACATAGATAGCATATACATGCACAAGTACTCTGACAAACTGTCCTTACTGGACCTTTGGGATCTGTCTAGGGATGGTAAGTCCCCTAGGATATAAAATCCTAACTAAGTTACCTGCTATTGGTCAGGATACCATAGTATCATCAACATCACTCCCCTTTTCAAGGGAGTTCCTTTCAGACTATACCAATCTTGTCTCAAAAGTACTCAAACTTTACACGAGACATGGGATTGGTCAACACATCTGCAGCCTGCTCATATGTTCCAACATATTGGAGCTTTATGGATCCTCTTTTCACCATATCACGAATGTAGTGATACCGGATTTCTTTGTGCTTCGACTTTTCATGGAACAGAAGGTTCTTTGTCATCTTTATGAAGCTTTGGTTATCACATAGAATCGTGGCTTCTTCCATCTCTAGATCAAACAGATTTGTCAACAACTTTTGTAGCCATATGGCTTCACAACTGGTGGAACATGCAACAATGTATTCCAATTTTGTTGTGTTGAGAGCAATACTAGATTGCTTCCTACTATTCCATGAAGTCATGGTTGACTCCAGACTGAAACAACATCTTGAAGTTTTCTTTCTATCAAAAACACTTACATCCCAATCTGAATTGGTATAACCAATCAGTCTGAAGTATTGATCTCCATTGTAATAGAGACTAAAGTCCAACATACCCTTAAGGTATCTCATCACATGTTTTTCAACAACAAGGTGAACTCGTCTGGGCTCTACCAGATACTGACTCAAGGCATTCAGAAAAAAACATATATCTAGCCTGGTGTTCATCAAATACATCAATGATCCAATGATTTGTCTGTACAGGGTAGCATCAACCAATTCTGACGAAGTATCGACCAATAGCTTCAACTTAGTTTCCATGGGTGTGTTCATGGATTTACACTCCAACATATCAAACCTCTTCAGTATTTCAACTGCATACTTCCCTTGGTTAAGGAATATATTCTATGGGATCTTCCAAACCTCAAGGCCTAATAAATAATGCATTAGGCCTAGGTATTTCATCTCAAATTTTGCAGTGAGCTTCTTGTTACAATCAATGATGATATTTTCTTCTCTAGTTAAGAATAATTCATCCACATACAATAAAAATATAAAATTCTCATCATTCATAACCTTGAAGTAAAGGTTATAATTTGGTTTACTCTTGGTAAATCCCAAGCTCGTCAGAAAACTGTCAATTATTTCATAGCAAGCTCTAGGAGCTTGCTTCACTATGTACAGAGCCTTCTTCAATATGCATACACGTGTCTTTCTTTTTTCAACTTCAAACCCTTGAGGATGTTCTATATACACTTCTTCTTCAATGACATCATTCAAGAAGGTTGTTTTCACATCCATCTAGTGTAACTTCCACTTCATCTTAGTTGCAAGGGATATGATGGTTCTAATAGAAGTGTATCTCACTACATGAGAAAATGTCTCTTCATAGTCAATGCCTTCCTTTTGAGAAAATCCACCATCTACAAACCTTTCTTTATATTTCTCAATACTTCCATAAACAACATGTTTTATCTTGTATATCCATTTGGAAGATACCACATATTTTATTTTCGGTCTGAGAACTATTTCCCATACATCATTATTTATAATGGATTGGTATTCTTCTATCATGGCATATGCCCATTATTTCTTTTGAATGGCTTCTTCAAATAAACTAGGCTCCTTCTCTATGAGATCACACATCAAAGCCATTTAACTGGAGAATGAATTAGGATTCTTAACGTGTCTCATGGTTCCTTATGGGGCACCATACTTATATCCATCTTGAATAAGTTCCCTTTCCCAACCGGATTTCTCTTGTGAGAGATTGTCATCTRGGGAAGTTCTTGAGATTCTATCATGTCATGATCCTCTTGAATCTCCTTATCAAGGAAGTTATGAATTCCCTCAATGGTTCTGCAACTCTTAGAGATACAGGTTCTTCTTCATATACTTCTTCAAAATTAAATCATCTTGGTTTCTTGAGTGTTTCATTTTCATCAAAGGTTACATATCTGTTGATCTAAATATGATGGTAACCTGGTATATAAATTTTGAAGGCCTTTGAGACCTCATAGTATCCAATGAATATTCACTTCTTTCCTGAAGGTTCCAACTTAGTTCTCTTCTCCTTCAGAATGTGTACAAACACTGGGAATCCAAATATCTTGAGATGGCTTACTTCTGGCTTATTTCTGGAGAACATTTCTTCGGGGGTTTTGAACCCAAGTGCACTATGGGATAATCTATTTTGTAAATACACTATTGTTCTTGTTGCTTCTACCCATAAGTGCATTGGAATATCTTGATCATGGATCATAGTATTGACAACTTGCATTATAGTTCTATTCTTCCTTTCTTCTATACCATTATGTTGAGGATTGTAGGGAGTGGTGAACTCCCTCTTAATCCTGACATCTTTACAAAACTTTACAAACTATTTTGAGGTGTATTCTCCTCCATTATCTGACCCGAGTGTCTTGATTTTTATTTCAGAGAGATTCTCTATCAAGGCCTTGAATTCCTTAAATTTTCCAAACACTTCATCTTTTTATTTCAAGAAGTAAACCCAAGTCTTGTGAGAATATTCATCAATAACTGATACATAATATATATACCCACTAATGGAGGTTGATGGAATGGGGCCACATACATCTGAGTGGATGAGCTCCATGACTCCTTCTGCTTTACTGTCTCTCTTCAGGAAAGGGTTCTTGATGTTGTTTCCTTGTGCACATCCAGTGCACACACCTTCATGGTCAACCTTGAATTCTGGTAGACCTGTAAATGCCTTAATCACATATGGTAATTCTTTGTAGTTTTTGTGAGCTAGTATTATATGCCAAAGTTTACATGGATTCTCAGTGGAATGTGTCCTGGTTGCTTCTAATTGACCTTTTAATTTATACAGGACACCTTTTTATGTTCCAATAAGAATTGCATCTTCTATGGTTTTTCCTTTATTCCACATGAGGACGTCACCATCTATGAATGCAAACCTAAATCATTTCTTATCTAAAGATGAGATAGAAAGAAAAATATTTTTCAAACATGGTACATATATTACATCCTTCATCTTCATTGGGGTCCTTGAATCAAGTTTGAAATTGGAATCTCCCACTCCTTTGATAGGGTACTGGTAATCATCTCCAAGTGTAACTTTCTGGGGAAATTTATTTTCGGTAAGGATAGAGAGAATGTCTCTCTAACCTATCATGTTTTTTAAGAACCACTATCTATGAGCCAAGTATCCTCTCCAGGTGACAATGATCTTGAGAGGCCATAGATTAAGCCATAGTCTTCAATATTTTCATTAAACATCTTCGTGGGTGGCTCTTCATCTTCAACAGCATGGGCATGGTGACTTTTGATATTTATCTTCTTGTATTATTCTCTTCTAGCTGGAAAATTCTTAGCAATATGTACCACATTTTCACAATGGTAACACTGATAAGATGAGAAAACTTTTTCTCTTCTTTGACCCTTCTGAAATTTTTGGAATCTCCTTAGAGGGCGAGATTCTTTATGAGAATTATTGAATCTCTTTGAAGAGTAATATTCATCATGTAGGAGGGTATCCTTCTTGAAGTAATACCTTTTATTTACTACTTTAGAATGAGTAGATAGGGATTGATCTTCATCTCTTGAAATTACTTCTTTTCGGTTAGCTAGTCTTGCTTCTTCTTGGACACATTCTTCCTAAAGACTGTCAAATTGTAGTTTTTCCTTTCTGGCACAAATAGTTTGGATGAAGGAATCCCAAGGTCTCGTGAGACCATGAAGAGTTGTTAAGATGAGTTCTTATTCATCCAATTTGTCTCCAATTACTTCTAGTTGTTCCTTAAATCGAGAAACCCTAGAGAAGTAGTCATGAACGATTTATCCTTTCTCCATGTTTGTATTCTTGAGTTGGTTTCTTAGATTCATCTTTTGATTGATATTATTTCCTTCATACATCCTAGTTAGGGTATCAAACATTCCTTTTGGAGTATTATTGGAGGCCACATGAGGGATTAAGTGATATTTAATAGAGTTTGCAATGATTCTTTGGCCCTAACCATATCCTTCTAGTACTTTGCTTTAGTTGTATCATCTATAGGTTCTGGTACATTTTCCTTGATAAATCTTGAAAGATCATTCTCTTCAAGAATGAGTGCAATCCTATAGTTCCAGGCATGGATGTTATCCACACCTTCTAACTTGTCAACAAGCTTGGTGCTTGCAGACATCTTGACCTGGAGCTAGGAAAATGACCAAAAAATGAAAGTGATCAAAAATTAAATCTAAACTTACATAGAGGTGTGCTTGGATGAGGCGAGTAAGATGGTACAATCAGATTTCCGAAAATACAAATTTTACCCTTTCAAATTTGACCTGTGGAAATCAATACTGGTACTTCTAGTACTGGTTCTGGTTTTCTGTTACCAGTGAAAACTAGGGTTTCACTTTCTAGGAGTTTTGTCCATTGTAAAAGTGTGCTCAAGCTTCCAATGAGTTTGAGGGCACACTTCCTTGATGAATTTTAGTTGAAATTCCTCTCCAATAAAAATCCCTAATTTTCTTCTATGACAAAAATGACATTTTTGCTTATCCAATGAAAGGTGCTCTCTTCAGTTTGGCTTGGATACCATGTTAATTTTAGAGAAGCTATTAAGTTTATTTTTAATTTACTAGATAACAATATCATAGATAGGATCACTTAGAGAAACACAATCACAAGGTACAAAAATTTATCCTGGGAAACCCTCATGGGGGAGTGTTATAGCCCTAAAATGCCCTACTCATGCATACATGGAATTGGCCCTCTTACTTTCATAATTTTCCAAATCATTGCTAAGAATCTCTACTTTAAAAAGCAGTTTTTAGAGCATATACGCACCCTGCATCACTACAGCCTGCGTACATACACTTGTTGCATGTTATACATCCCACGTACATACGATTTTTTCACAATACACAACCCACGTATACCTCCAAAAGTTGAAAAAATTAAAAAGTTGTAAGGAATTCGGTGGAATTCATGGGCTATTAGAGGTTTCCCAACCAATTCACCTACTATAGCTCATCCCCCAACCGAATAACCATCATTTTTTCATATAAAAAGAGGTGTTGGGGTCTCATTTCAAAAGGAAGCATAATAACAATGAAACTCTTCTCAATTTCACTTCCCTTCCTTGCCCAAGCATTTGCTACCTTTTGTGAGTTACTCCTTCAAAATTCCCTCTTTAGCCCTTTTTTCTTCCATTTAGTACATTCCTTTCCCTTGAGGTGATTAGTAGATTGAGAGAAGAGGCCTATTGAAGGTGCACTTGGAGCATTGTAAAGAGGAGCCTGGACCAAGTTTGCGGAACAGTGGCCGGCAAGGATTGTAAGTTTCATTCTTTGTTTGATGAATAAAATAATCTCTTTTCCCTATCCCAAATGATGATGTTTTGTGTATTTTCTTTGATTTATACATAACATTTGATATCTAACCCTAATTTATAAATAGAAATAACACTTGTAGCCCTTGTTTTCCTAGTCTTGGATGCAACTCATCTTTGGGAGGAGACTTGCAGTCTTTGGAGCTACATAGCTTGAGGATATCATCACCAGACGTGGGATAAAAGGTATAATTACCAATGTTCTCTTCTACTTCTTTATGTTCATTTATTTTGGTATGTTTGGGGTAGAGTAGAAACTAGATTGACATTTAGATGGTCATTTTCTATGTCTATATATTAAACTCTGGTATAGTTATAGGGGGATTTTCTCGCTAGTAGAACTTGTGACCATATTAGGAATATCTCTAGGGTTTTTAGGGAGGTTTTTGGGTTGATTGATTGGCTTTTGTTTTCCTTTTGAGTTCTAGTCAAGTTTACTGAGTCTTTTTAGGGTTTTTGGTCACCTCCAAGGTGCATACTAGCCTTCCCTTCCCTGTAAGTTTGCCTTTCATTTTTATTTTTGAAAAGTCTCAGAGGTTTACGTGCCCTGTTTTGGGTTTTACTACGTACATACATGCTCTGCACAATAGACAACCCGCATACATATGCAGGCTACTGATGCAACAACACGCATCTCTATTTCATGAAAGTATTTTTTAATAAAGAGAGTCTTTGTCTCTTTCCTAATAAAAGTTCAAACTTCTCAGGACTTTCTTGAATTAGTCAGAGTCTATGTCTGTGGCCATATCTTGGGTTGATGTTTTAGTTTACTTGTTCCTTAGTCTTATTGTGTTTTCCCTAAAAGGTTTAGAGCGAATTGTCAAGTTTTAGATCCCCCTTTTGTTTTCTTGATTGAATCCATGCGATCCACAGTGGGCTTAGGGTGTTTATCAGTCTTGTTTTCAGTTTTCTCTTTGTTCTTGTTTCTTTCTTTAAAAAATCAAAAAAGGTTTTTACTTCAGTTTTTTATTTTTAAAGCAGTTCAAAAAATAAATAATTTTTTATTTTTATTTTTCTTTCATTTAGTTTGGTAAAGTATTCAAGGTTGTTATTTGGAAAAGAAAAAAGAATCTTTATTTCCAAGTTTTTTTCGATTTCCAGAAATATAAGTAGTTTGTAGTCAAAAAAAAGAAAGTTTTAGGATTTCTTCATTTACAGGATCTTGAAATATCAGTTAGAAAAGTTGAATTTACAAGGAATTGTTTACAATCATTGCTTTAATTTTGAATTATCTTTTTCTTTCAAATTCTTTAAAGTTATCTTCCTTATTCATCTCTTCATAACACCATCATTTTCACTACTGTACCTTTTGAGTAAATCAAGCCTTAGAATTAAATCTTAATCTAAAATACATTATACTTTTATGTTTGTAGGGTTCACCGACTAGTTTAGAGTTTTAGGGCCTTGAATTAGGTGTGAAGAGGAAACTCTTCAAAACCACTTTAAAACAAACATTGGAGTCTGAGCTAGGGAGTTCTTTAAGTCCAGTGTCGTAAGAGTTAGTCGAGACCCCCCTCTAACATAGGGGATAAACATGAGGTCGCGTGAGGAAGGGAAGAGGTGATAACCCCTCCAAAGTTGGACTGAATGTAGTGGGGATTGTATATTGAGGGTATTTCTCGAAAACAATACCGATCACATTTTCCTAGGGATCTTCGTGGACCTCAAATATGTTTGAGATCCTCAGTTGGATTTCATACCATTTTATTTTGATACCCTTGAAGGGCTTTGGACTTGTTATCCTACTCATTACGATCTTCCCGACTATCAACTGTACCCTCCCAGTAACTGACCACCAGCTAGCAACCTAGTTGCCCATTTTTTATGAACTTACACAGGTGACTGTGGGGATACACCTCGGTACCTATGATGGATGTAGGATCACGCTTCACAGAGTATACCTATAGGGCTCTTTCATGTTCAATTTTCACTTGCACCAATTAGTTTCTCTAGTGTCGATTGTCGTAAAAATCCTTCCCACTAGTTAGTCGATTGCTTAATTTATATTTAGGAATCTTTTTTAGTGTGTGCTTTGTGTTCTACACTGGTCAAGCCTTACTGTGTCATTTGATCATTTCACAAAGTGGAAGATCAACAACTCCATCGATCGTGAAGGCTTGAGGGTCTGTCGCAAATTACTTTGGAGCTACCTCCACCACTGTTAAGGTGAAGACTTGATCAAGAAGGGTCGTCTGAATCGATCGGGCCACAAGAAACTGTGCCCAAGCCTATTACGCGAGGAGAATTTCCATCTCTAGAGGAATCCACTATCTCTGACCTTGAAACTGAAGGTTTTAGGCTAGCTAATCCTCTCATTCTTGACTTGTCGACGTCGATCTTGATTCAAATTGTCCCTCTCGAGGTGACATTTTCTGAGCACTAGCTATTTCTACGAGATACAATGGAAGAGAATGTTGCTACTTCGTTCGAGAGTCCTCATACTCCCGTTACGACTACTACTATAGGGGGAATCCTACCTCCTCTCCCACCTTCACCAGTTAGGACCACAGTTGTCTTGAATCCCTCAACTTTGGGTAGTGGTATGATACCTTTAACATCTTCGACCATTGTTCCTTTTACTCAGAGTGTGATGGGTGCTCCATTCTCTTATGGGATGCCTGACTTTAATACAAATTGGGTTCTTATGTACTCTACCTTACAAACCATGGGTCTCTGGTAAGGGAGCTCAAACACTCCCTTGAAAGGGTCAACCGTGGGAACTATTGTCCCATTTAATTCTATCTCTTATGGTGGGGGTCATATACCTCCTTCGTCCCATTCGCTCAGTGGTGTTTTTCAGTAGTGGATTAGACTGAATGCTAATTATAGCTTGGTTGGTGGAGGAATTTTAGGAACTTCTTCTTATAAAACACAGGTGGGATCTATGTCATTCTCTTTGTTTGGTGCATTTGGGAACAATGATGTCTCTTTGAATGCTTTCTCGACTGGGGAAAACCTTAGATTTGGTCAACATAACCCGGTGCAAGGCAATAGTCCTTCACAGGGAGAGACCACTGAAGTTTACTCCAAGCAAGGTATTTGGAATCCTTGGAAGGGATCAGTTACCTCACAAGGGATGTCGTTCAGGGGTAACCAATTCCATACTCAATGGAACCTCAGGCAAGGCTCCATACCGATGCCCATCGGATCAGCTGGGGGCATCCCCTTCCAAGGTTCTTGGAACACAATGCAGGGAGAAATCCCTGCACAAGATATGTCATCCAATTTTGGGAGTCATCCGATGACACCCAAACAAACGCAATTTCCCTATGCTGGTCAAGGCCACAACTTCTACCAAAACCCTGGCCAATAGTCCAAATTTTCCTGGCAACCTGGTGCCAGTCAAAATCTAGGGCCCTCTTTTCCTRTAAATAATTCACAATCGAAACCACCATTTCTAGAAACTCTACATCTTCCATACTTTTTGAGATTACTAAATGACCTGATTTTTCATGATCCGCGTTGGCCCCCCATGTCGACTAAGTTTCCTTCAGATATTCCAAAATTTGAGGGCAATCCTGGTGAATATTCGGGTGATCATGTGACTACCTTTCATTTGGGGTGCTCGTCAAGCCCGCTGAAGGATGGATCTGTCTAGTTGCGAACACTGAAAAAATAAATTAAGAACTAAAAGCACTTAATAAACGGACTAAGCCGGATTGACTAACACCTTAATCAACTTTTATGCCAGTACAGACTACAGACAAATCTTTAAACGTCTCTGTGTCCTTCCCGAGTCACACCATCAAAACATTTATGACATTTATAAGAAGGCCCTGTGAAGTGATTGATACTAAGATCTAATTTTTCTATAAAATATTTCCTTTAATGATTTGAATGTTCTGTCAGCGAGAACTCGTATAGAATTTAAGTGCTCAAAATGAAAGGATTACCGTCGTTCGTTTGAAATTCTTTCTGGTTTTCCAGAGATCCATTTTGCCAAAGTAACCCCTATTTGTATTTTCTCTCTTTGTGACAGGGGGGACGAATTACATAGTTCTATATTATGGATCTGAGGAAAACTCTCAAGACTACTGGTGAGAGTTCGAGTCAAGGTTCAGATATTATCTTCGATACTTCACCCAAGAGCACTAGTACTGTCAAAACATTGACACAAGTCTCTGACATCTTGCAACGCGAGCTGATCAATTGTTTGGACGATTCCAGTGGTAATGAGAAAGAGGACATCCATAAAATATAAAGTTTTCACTCAGTTTGAGATACACAAGATCGCAGAAAGGCCACGTCTCCTCCCGTATTGTGATATGATAAAATGGGTGCTAGACCATCTAGACATCCCAACCATAACAATTTTCAATGAGGAGAAGGTGGCGGTTGGGACTTTTAGGCCATAACATATACGGGAAATGTACAAATTGTCTCCCACGCCGAGATTCATGCACAATGTCGAATTCTTAGAAGTCTTCAAAAAGAAAGAATGAAAGCAATATGGGAAATGCCTATATAACCTTATTAAAGATTGGTATTCACACCCCGCAAAATTCAAGGCCGACTCCAATGGAATCTATTCGATCTCAGCATTGGAGCTGCAATTCATGTATGTATCAATGATGGTCTGTAGGTTGTACGGGAAGGAGGATACCACTCAGTTCTTCCTCCCACGGGTGTTGTTGATTCACACAGTGGCTGAGGTTTTCATGTTTGATTGGGCCAAGTTTTTTTCTGATAGTCTGGACAACCGGATCACAGAATACCGAGAGAAAAAGGAAAGTGGGAGAACGTCCTCATTTTTTATGCCGGCTTACATAATGGATGTTGTATTCTTCTTGATGCCTTTCCCATTAATGAGCTAGAGTTGGAATCCAACCAACGAATGACCTATTCATGAATACCATTCAAAGCTCTGGGAGGATAAATCCAAGGAGTTCGTATACGCGATTTTCAATTGGGTAGTGGTGCCCATGCATATATATATCTTTGGCCACCCTCTCGGATTTCGGATAAAGCCGCGTAGCAGAATGGTATATTGAAAGGGAATTTTTATATATTAGGGTTTTTGGTTGCTCTGTTCCACCATATGCCCTACCTCTATTTTTACCATATAAGTTGGTTTGTTGCAATATTTCTAGGCAAACGATGATCGATGGGATAAGCAAGGAACTCAAGGGAGTTCAGAAGAAGGTATGCCCATCTTTTACCATACACATTGGCACCTATTCTTTACTAGATTTTGGCCATGCTAAAGTAGAGGCCACAACCCTAAGCTAGATGAGACTAGTGGGAATCGATTTTAAGAAGCATGACCCACATAAKATTGTTTGAAACCACCTGGCAACCTTYGKCCTGAAAAGATACGAGCACAGAATCTCCCCCCATGACGAATTTTTTCGAGGGGTAAAAACTTACTCAAAAGTTCTAAACCGGGTTCGAGCCCTCYAKTCCGGAGACATGTTTGATTTTTATAAGTTCTAGGATCACTGCAGGAGCAGGCTCCCCAAAGTTTTGCAAGGTATAGTCTCAAAACCCCCAGGGTCTCAACAAGCAGAGGCTGAGGGCCTGACAGTCACAAGCCCAGATGAAAAAGAAGCTCAAGGGAACACAAAGAAAACTAATATCCTCAAAAAAGAATCTGAAGACCCAAGCCATGAAGAAAGATCCTCAGGGGCATATAATATGAATAGGCAGACCGAGGTTAGAGTCGAGATGCACGCAAAGCAGGTATAAGACCCACTATTTCTCACACCAAATAAATCGGGTACCGATGGTGGTGTGAAGAATATACCCTTAGAAATTGGCAGTCCCATCCCATCTGTCACACCCTGTAGTTTTCTGAAGGGGACCCTGATGCTGGAGTGATATCTATAGAATACCTAATGCCTATCACTGTTGAAGAGTTGCCCCCTAGCGAGTTTTTCTTCAGGAAGAAAATGAGGGCCATAGTGAAACAAGAAATGCATCACTAGGCAGGCGTAGTGTCCAAAAAAATCAAAATATTGACAGGTGACAAAGGTTTAGAAGAAGAAGAGTTTGTTGATGAGATAGCAGGAACGTTGGGAGCCTATACCACTGCAAACCAATACTCAGTTGGGACCCTAAGGAGTCGATTGAAACAAAAGGATTGGTTGATCAATGAGTTGCAGAGTTGTCTATCAGAATCAAAGACGAATGCCCAAAATGAGGCATATAAAGAGCTCAAGCAAGCCAGAGAGGTCGACCGACAGGAAATCGAGCAACTCAAGATTAATATTGAACAAATGCATCAATCAGTTGAAGAGAGACAAACACAGGCTGAGTGATAGGAGGGATTGATAAACCAACTATAGACTGAGTTGGATCTCACTGAAATCTAGGTGATAGACATGATGATATTCCAAACCTAGGCCGCAGAGATCCGAAGGAGAATAGAAACAACTCAGTAAATTTTTCTTGCCAAAGTAGAAATCATCCAGGATCATGTTCAACTAGTAGACCAAGCGCTAGACCAAGTAGCTTTAAGAGAAAGGGAATCCTGGGTAGCCTAAATTACATTCCAAGAAGCTATCACATCCGTAACAAAGGAAGAGATAACCATCACTTCCAGATTGTCCATTAAAGAACAGACTAGGGGGGATATCCTGTTGATGGCCTAGGAACATGATATATCCGAAAATAGGAAAAGAGCCAAAGAGGTGAGGGATTCTTGTGAAGAAATATTTGGTTCAATAAAAAAAAAATTGTTAGACCTCGATAGAGAAGCTAGCTCTAGAATGTTAGGGAAAATCAACATAGCCAAGCATCTGGTAGATATCAAAAAAAGTATGGAAAGGGATCAAGCCGAGCTCTCTCAAGTAAGTCAAGTCGACATTGCTCAGATTGACAAATGGTTAATTAAGTGAATTTACTATTACTATCCATCATGACAGAAGATCGACAGGTGTGAGGGAGGATCCCACAACTGGACAAGAAGTGTTACTTATTTGTGGCAAAAAACAAGTCAAGCCCTCCAATTCTATCGCCCAGCTAGTAGAGAGATGTCTTAAATGTATAGAGCATGGGCAAGGGAAAGATTCAAGAATCAAATAGTATAATTACACGTATTTTCAATGTTTTGGATGCTAGGCGACAAGGAGAGGTGAAAGGCCTGCAAAAAAAGATAGGGACAACTAGTGAAGCCTTCCACATGCTTATCTCGTAACTCCCATTATTTGAAATAATTGAATTGTAACACCACATGTCGGTATCAATACATATTCGATTATGTAAGGAATGACTTTTTCTTTTGGCATATCGTAATAGAGAAAATTTTCCTTTTCTAGGATTAATACAAAGCGAATTGAAGACTCCATATTTCGTCAAGTTTGAGTTATGTGTTTTCCTCTGTTATTTCATACTTCATGTCATTTCTATATATATCTTTGATGAATTCTTTAACTGCAATTTAGTACAACTTCTACTGTGGCGATCAGGTTTTAGTTAATTATTTACATCTTTTCCTCTATATTGGCTATTAGAAGGTACAAGACTTGTGGATTACGTAGATCTCTATATTTTATGCTCCATTAAAGTGTTTCTTTTCTTTTTTTTTCTTCTGTTACAACGTGATATTCTTCTGGAATTGATGCCTCACATTGTCTGACATCTCTACGTTTTCTTTAGTTTCATACTTGGTTTCAAATTTTAACTCATTTATGAAAAAGGACCTTCAGTTTTGTTAAACCTTTTAAATTGGCTTCACAGGATTTTTTCTCATATAATCTAAAATTGAATCAACAACTTAAAAGCAACAACCTCTAAAATTTTTGTCCCTTAAATGACTGCCCCTGTTGCAAGGCAACCTGACGTAGAACTCGACCTCTCAGAAAAAACCAACATTTACTTAAACCTCTTTGATACTATCCTAAGAACTGAAACCACTGAGGTCTAACTCGAACGTTCGTGGGAAGCCATTGAACAAGATATAACCATTCAAGAACAACTGGAAGTTAGACATAGACAACTTAGAAATCAGCCATAGTTTCTCTTCCATTTGTTTGCTCCTTTCCATATCTTTTACCCTCTTCAAGAATCCTAGACTCTATACTTCATAGCCTTAAGTACAGGCTCTGGAACAACATCTTTCTGGCACCATTGTCGGGGATCGGAGAATCGTAGTCACTTTCCCCTGAGACAACGACATTTCCAAGTTTCATTTTTTGATAGTGAACAAAGAGAGAACACCTTGCTAAGGCTAAACCTTTATCATTCACTTGGAGACTCCACTTTTAAGTAAGATGGCATCCGTTTGAAGGAACACTRGACAAAAACTAGATGCTAAACAGATCATGCCATTTTCCGATCCTGAAAAAATACTAAAACCAAGGGGTCTTTTCAAACAAACCACTRTTGTTTACCAACCCAAGTTTACTTAGTMCAAAGATAATATCCCTCTTGAACCTTCATCCTTGCAAGAAATTTCTCTYGGAAAAACATCAGATGGGACTATCGAAGCTGAGACCCTAAACCCTGAGTTAATCCTACCYGATATTAAGACCGAAACCTCTCTGACTACCTCTTACGTTAGTAGGGGTAAGACGTCTGYCGTAAAKCTCATCCATATTAATATTCCATCAACTATTGATATAAAATTCGTTGTCTCTTAAGGCCTTGAAGAAGGTACCACACACTCGRATTCAACACCGRTGGGTTATCCCATTTTTGTATCCTACAAATCAGAGGAACCAAATTCTCGTATACCCTTTCTCCCTTTCTCAATTTTCACCTCCCCTGATAAAAAGTTCCCTGAATTTTTCCCCCTCCACCCCAGGGAAGCTAGAGAGTCACTATACATCTTCTCCAACCCTCTTTATAATGCACCAATTTCCTCTCTTAGATTATCCATGGCCTCCACCAGAGGAGGAGCAGGGGGAGTAGGAGGTCAAGGTTAACAACCACTCCCCAAAATTTTCTCCAAGGTAGCCGCTAGATACGCCCCCTTGGTCCTTCCAGTACCCCTCCATGATTTAATAGAAAACTATATGAAAAACTTTCCTAGGTTCATGGGAGAAGGAGATCTAACCACAACTGAGCATATCGACTTTTTCGATCAATTTGTTGATATTCTAGGTCTCGAACATGAGGATGTGTATTCCCAGTTGTTTGTCCAAACCTTCGAAGGAAAAGTAAGAACTTGGTTTCAACATTATCCTACGATGCACTAGAAGACCTATTTATCAAACAATGGGGCGAAAGAAAGGATCATTTATACTATTTGACCGAGTTCGGGTCTTTAAAGAAAAAAGGATCAGAAACTGTTATGGAATTTATCCAGAGATTTAACAAGTTGTACAATAAGATCCTGGTTGAAGTTAAATCGTCCCAACCCACAGCCAAACTAACTTTTGCAGGAGCCTTCGAACCCAATTTCTCTCTACTGTTAAGAGAAAGGAGAGGGGCCGACTTAACCTGAATGCAATATGACACTATGGAAATTGAGTCAAACATGATGGCTCCGGGTAAATTAAAAATGAAAATCGAAATGGGAAACAAGGAGACCAAACATTTTAGAGAACAAGCTTGTCCCTCTGGATCTAGAAGGTCCTCAGATGAAAAATGGATGATATGGCTAGGATAATAAAAGAGCTATCAAACAAAATCTCAAGAATGGAGCTAGACCAATCCAAAGCTGATCAATTCGTTAAGAGAGAATTCAGGAGAAACTCCAATCCTCAAATTCAACAAAGACAGATTAAAAATGAAGATCAAAAAATTCAAACCTCTCTAAAAAATGAAAGTTTTATTGGAGGAAATGATATGGAAGAGTTTGAGGATTTAGAAGAAGATGTAAACAATTTGGGCGATGATTATATGCAACCTCATTTAACTAAGGAAGATTATGAGAAGTCTCTAAACACAGAACGGTCGTTGACTAAAGATGATAACATAAAAAACGCTGGTGATTCTACTTATCAAGGGATGGACGATACTATAATGGCCTAGCTCTAACATAAGTACAATCTGAAGCCTAAAAATAAACTTGTGACGACTACTCAACCCAAGAAAATTTTGCCTAGAGGCGAAACATATGAGCCTGCCCAGAAAGAGACCAAGATGCGAAATAACAAAGGGGTAGACTCGCAGAATACCAATGTAAAGGAGGAAGAAACCCAAGTGAGAAGAACTAATATAGTTGAAATGTAGACACCGAAAACTAGAATCGCTGAAAATAAAACAGTGCAAGCAAATAAATTGGAAAAGAAAGAGTCTGAAGTTTAAACCAAGGAAACAAATAGAGTAGCGGGAAGTTTCTGCTTAGAAAATGAGATAAATAAGATCAAAATACCAATACCTTTGGTCGAGTTGGCAAAGAATCCTGTGTACCGAAGGAAAATAACCAAAATGATAAATTTTTCAGATTTAGAGAGTCAGTCTGACGTGATAAATCTGGAAGATGATAAGCCTAATATCACCTTTGGTCCACATTTTGAAGGTTCCAGAGATACCATCGCCCCCTTCTATATTACCCTGAACATGCACGATCGGCTATTGCATAATTGCATGCTGGACTCTGGAGCCTCTCATAACGTAATGCCCAAATCTATTATGGATAGACTAGGCCTCGTAATCACCAGACCCTATGGAGATCTTTACTCATTCGATTCAAGGAGAGTTAAGTGCATGAGCATGATCAAAGGTTTAGTAGTCACTCTCACCCATATTCCGATGAAAAATGTCCTAATGGATGTAGTTTTTATCGTTGATATACCCCCGAAGTATGGTTTTCTATTATCTAGATATTGGGGAGCCAAGCTCGGGGGATCCCTTCAGCTAGATATGACCTATGCCATGATCCTTGTTTTTGCTTGGAAGTTCACTCGGTTATACAGGGAACCATAGTTGGCATATATATTAAGTGATCCTCAAAATCCTAACAATTACCCTATTTATGTTGCCGATCAAGACCTGATAAATTGTGTTTTTTATTTTGACGATAGTGAAAATAATTGGACAAAAGAAAGTTATATAGATGAAATCAAAACTGAAAAGACAGATAAAAATGTGTATAACACTGGAATTTGGAAAATGTTTTTTTATGGCGCTTCATCGTGTGGAGGAGCAGGTGCAGGAGTGCTTTTCATAGCACCTGAAAATGAATTTGTTGTCCCCTTCTCTTACAGGCTATAGTGGGACATAGACCACACAAACAACATATGTGAATATGAAGCTCTAGTCTTGGGACTAGAAGCTGCCAAGAAGCTAAACATAAAGAACCTAGAAGACTATGGAGATTCATAACTGATTGTGAAACGAGTAAATCAACAGTAACAAGCCAAGCACCCGAGACTAAGGTCCTACAAAAATTTTGCCTGGGATCTAATGGAAAATTTATTTTCATCAGTAAAGGTTCATTTCATCCCACGTGTGAAAAACCAGCAAGCCAATTCATTGGCCAAAGAAGCTTCGACCTTCGCACCCCCTACCACTTTCAAATTAAAATACCACATAGAGGTGAGGCACAAACCATCCATACCAAACAATATACAACACTGGTAGGTATTCGAAGATGATGAACAGATCAAAAAGTTCCTGGAAATGGTGGATGATTTCACTGAAACTCACATTGACCAGGAAAACCAAAATGACCATACCTGGATTATGCAGGAAGGGGAGGAGCCTCAGGAGTTCCAAGAAAAAATCGCAAATCATTGCATGCTAGTGTTAAAAAGTAATCAGATCCCTAAGGGCCTGATACCTCTGGAAAGGTTGTTTGATCAAAATGAGATGCCTCTGAGGTCTACCTTGCAGCCCCAACCAGAGGAGGTCAAAGACTGTGACGTGGGCACTGCTAAAGAACCTAGGATAGTGAAACTATCGAAGTACCTTCCTCCTCAGATAAAAAGCAAGTATATAGACTTACTCGGATGGTATAAGGATTCTTTTTCATGGTCTTACGATGAGATCAGAACCTATGAGACCTTTGTGATCAAGCACAAGATACCTTTGAAACCTGGTGTTAAACCCTTTAGACAGAAGCTCAGAACAATCAACCCCATTTTATTTCCTATGGTCGAAAAAGAGGTGAAAAAGATTTTAGATGCAAAAATAATTGTACCTCTCAGGTACTCTGACTGGGTGGTGAAAGTAGTCCTCATTAGGAAGAAGAGTGTGGAAATCAGACTGTGTGTAGACGTTAGAAAATCTAAATAAGTCCTCTCTTAAAGACAATTATCCTCTACCCAAAATGGATCATGTTTTGGAAAAAGTAGTTGGGGAAAATAGGATGTCAATGATCAATGGGTTTTCTGGTTACAATCAAATTGCTTTCAACAACTTTCACCACCCCTTGGGGCACATTTATGTATGACAACATGCCTTTTGGTCTGATGAATGCAGGTGCTACCTTCCAGCATGCTATGGATATCGCTTTCGTCGGTGAGAGAGATAAATTTGTGGTTATCTACCTTGGCGATCTAACTATTTTTTCTAAATCCGATGAAGACCATCTGATACATCTGAAGCAAATGTTCAAAAAATGACAAAAATTTAGTTTGTCCTTAAACGCCAAGAAGTCTCACTTTGTGATGCAAGAAGGTAAACTCTTGGGTGACATTGTGTCTCGAGACGAAAATAAAATCAATCATAAAAGGGTAGAACCTATAGACACCATAAATATTCCTAGAAATGTAAAAGAAATTCAATCATTTTTAGGAAAAATATTTTTTTTGAGAATATTTATCCCAAACTTTGTTGAAATCGTGAAATTGATCACAGATATGCTAAAAAAGAACAACAAAGTGAAATGGACGGCAAAAGATAAAGCATCGTTTGCACACATCAAGAAAGTTATCAGTGAAGCGCCCGTACTGGCAAGCCCTGATTATATAAAAGATTTCCTGATTTTCTCGTTCGCCTCCGAACACACAGTGGTGACAGTACTCCTCTTGAAGAATGAAGAAGGTTTCGAGCAACCAATATCTTTTTTCAGTAAAAGTCTTAGAGATGATGAATTGAGATATGATATAATGGAAAAGCAAGTGTATTCTATGGTGAAGGCGCTGGAGGCTTTTAGAACCTACGTACTACACTCCAAGGTAATTGTATACATGCCCAATAGTTCTATAAAAGATATATTGTTTCAACTCGACAACGATGGGAAGAGGGGTCGGTGGCTTGCTAAAATTCAAGAATTCGATCTAGAGGTGAAACAGATAAAACTAGTAAAAGGACAGGGTTTGGCTAAGCTCTTAGCTGAATCAAATTTCAGAGCACTCGGAATGAATAACCTGAAGGGATATGAAGGATGTGGGTACGTAAACGAGCTCGATGACCAAATAGCTACAACTAGAATTGAAGAGAAGTTTGCCTTATCGAATTGGTATAAAGACATAGTATCCTACCTACTGACCCTGAAATTCCCTAGTGATCTGTCTCTAGCTAAAGCCAGGACACTAAAGATGTATGCGGTGAAGTACTATATATTCGAAAGCCAATTGTACTGGAAGGATCCATTAGGCTTCCTACTGGTTTGTTTAGTACAATCAGAAACAGAGGGGGTCATAAACGAATTTCATGAAGGAGTGTGTGGAGGGCATCATGCCTGGAGTGAAACAACTTATAAAATCCTGAGGGAAGGATATTATTGGCCTAAACTATTCTCAGATTTCAATGCCAAAGTCAGAACCTATAACCTTTTCCAGTCGTTCATAGGTAAACATAAGCTCCCAACACTACCTTTAGTTCCTGTCAAAACTGAAGCCCCTTTTCAACAATGGGGGTTAGATTTTATAGGCGAAATCAACTCACATTCCAACAGTCAACATAAATGGATCATCACTTCTATAGATTACTTCACCAAATGGGTGGAGGCTATTCTGACTAGAAAGGTGAACGATTCAGTGGTAATAGATTTCCTAGAAGAGAACATACTATCCAGATTCAACTATCCCCAAAAGATAGTCACAGATAATGCCCAGGCAATCAAGTCTATGGAAATGGTCAGCTTTTGCCAAAAATATAACATCATATTGGGCCACTCCACAACATATTACCCTCAAGGAAATGGGTTAGCCAAATCATCAAATAAATGATTAATTACCATAATTAAGAAGGTGATGAGCGAAAACAAAAAATATTGGCATGTGCATTTGAAGTACGCTTTGTGGGAAAATCAGATAGGTATGAAGAAATCCATTGGTACTTCTCCTTTCCAAATGGTATAC
>SNQJ01S0079122.1:80320-94947 GCA_010110895.2 Picea sitchensis | reverse complement strand
AAGATTGTTCTAGTTGGCCATTGGTGTAGTCAGTGTGGAAGGCTACGAAGGGGAACTACCTTCGTCAAAAGAGTCTTCTCCCGAATAAGAAGGGGATGATGGAGGTGGTGAGGGAGGTATTCCATATCCTCCTACAACAGGAGTGAGGATTGGATCTGTAGGGTTCACAGTGAGGTTAGTGCCTCCAATTTGTTCTATGATATCAGAGAAATCTAAAGGTTGGTCCAACGGTCGATTTGGTTTCATCAAATGGGCTAAGGAACTATGTGTTCTTATGAGAGATTGGCGGACAATCTCTTGTATGTCACCACCTATAAGATTTGGGGTTGCTGGCTCAACTGTGATCCGTGGATCGTCGTTTGATGTGGTTGCTGTTTGAGGGGGGATGTTGTCATTCAAATGACTTCTTGTCACTATAGGTGAGCGATTAGGTGGTGGAGGAGTCTTACGACCGCCTCGTGCCATTAATAAATCCCTCCTTCTAGCGCCATTTGTTGACAGGAAAAAATGAACGCTCGCCAACTGGAAGAATGGATCTGGTTCGGGGTTGTCTAAATAACCCAATCCATTTGGGATGATCCACCCTGACAGGTTTAGTGGCTCCATTGGCCGATCTAAATCCTAGAAAAACAAATGAAAACTACACTAAGGAACTAATCTAAATGAAAACAATAAAAACAAACTAAATAATAAATCTAAAATACATATATACAGTATATTATCTAAATTATACAACAATGATTCTATAAAATTAAATGCTCAATTATCAACAGAATTAGATCCAATTACAAATATATAATATTTACAGATTACAGATTTAAATGAAAACCTGCAAAAATCATTTGTAAACTGTCCTAAGACAGCGAAACTATTGTTTTTTTATTTTTATAATTTTATAAGAAAGGAATTGAATAAAAACTATCTAAGCTAAGAAACTAAAATAATAATTCTAACTAAGAATCTAAATTATATATATATCTAACTAAACTACTTAAATTATACTAACAAATTAACTACCAAATAACAAATAACAAATTGACCTGAAGTAACGCTTCATGTTTGTCCTGTATGCAATATTTGTTTTAGTTGTTCGGAGGGAGGAAACCCGCACTAGATTCTCCTCAAACTTCTCATAAAAAGGAAGCAACTGTGCTCTTCAAATATAAATGGCAGGACAAACAAGACATAAAAGTAACAACAATCTTATAATTTACAAATCGTCGTAGTTAGATAAATCTGTGTGCAAAGATCTGTACAAAATGATTCATTTAACGAAAAAGGTAAACCTCTAATTCATTAAACTGAAGTAGAATAATTGCTGTATTTTTAAATAAGGAAGATCAGATATGGAAAACATATAAATCAAGTCACATCAACCTGCAATGAATTATGATAGCTAAAGTAGTCTATAATTGACTGCAAACTGATATGAATAAAACTTGAAACAAAAGTTAGATATATTGAAAGCTAAAGCTGTTACAAGACATCAAATTTTATCCCAGTCTGTATTATAAATCCATAATCTGGTTCTCCCAATAGTGATGATGATGATCCCTTCAATACAAAAAATAACAAGTATTTGAAGACCTCCCACAGGGTAAAACATCCTTGTGGGAAATGTCAAAATAGTTTACAAAAAATCTGGGAGATAATATCCCAAGTCTGACTAAAGCTAGCAACCTATAACAAAACTCTATCACAAAAACATCTCTTAAACTGCCGAAGCATGCCAATTGGTCATTGAAATTCGTATGCACCTGAAAGTGGACAAGAATAGACAAGATTAGGTGATATTTTATTGGTAAAATTAACAAAAATCAAAATTCTAAGACTAGCTATAGAATCTTGTGATTCTGTAGCTGGTCTAATTTGAGCACAGAATCATTTTAAAATCAATCCAAAACTTAAAGAATTATATTCAAACTATTAAACCAATATTTAATTGCTAATTGGAAACCAAACGAATCATTCAAATCAAAAATTCTATGCTAATTTGAGAGCAAATGAAATCATGTTTGAATCTATTTCGATCAAGCATATTTTTCATGCAATAGTTTATGTCAACTCAGCACAGAACAAAATTGTTGTCGAATCAAAATAGAATTAACAAGATCGTTTAAATCTAAACTAACTTTGAATCCATCGCATTATGAAAGCGATTGTGCTAATCGAGGCATGTAGCATTTTTTGTGAATTAAATCAAATAGGAACGAATTGAACCGATTTAAGATTGACACAATCATTATGCAAAATCAAAACATAGCCGTGTCTGAATTTAGCAAACAAATCTTGTGTGCAGGTGGAATACAATCATAATCCAAAATGAAAATATTGATTCGATCGAAAAAATAATCGTTCCTGGTAAAGTGAAGTCAACAGGAATGTTTAGAAACAAACAGAACTTAACCGAAATCAAACCTCAATCGACTATCTATGCAGAATTGTTTCAAAAAGCAATCCAAACAAAATAAAAAGAAAATCAATCATTTATACTAAACTGAGAATAATAAAATATCATTAACTAAATCATAGCTGTGTCCGAATTTAGCAAACAAATTTTCCACTAATGATTCATAACGAAATTGTTTTGGTAAAATGAAAGCAACAGAATCATTCTGAATCAAAACGAACAGAGCTATTGAAAGCAAATCCAATCGGTTATATCATTCCAAATGTACAGAACTGTTTCAAAGCAAGCCAAACAGAATCACAAACAACCCAATCGCCTATACTAATATGAACATAATAAAATCGCATAACCAAATCATATCTATATTTAATTTTAGCAAAACGAATCTACTGTACATGATTCACACAAAATCGTTTTTAGTGATACAAGTATAACAGAACCATTTTGAATCTATTAAAACGAAAAGAGCTAATTGAAAACAACTCCAATCAGTTAAATTAATTCAAGAAAACTTAAAAAACAAAATTCATATGGAAATACATACCTGGGCAATCAGAAAACAACTCGGTCATGATAATTTTGAATTTACAAAGGCCTTTGTTGCTTCGACGTTTCTGAAGACAATCGAACCGGTGGTTTTTTGTTTTTTCTCGTTGATCCGTAGCCAGTCATTCTCCTTTTCCATCACTGTCACCCGTTCTTCTAATGATTTAATCTTTGATTGCAATAGGGGAATGTCGGTGTAATAACGTTCTAGCCAAGCATTACATTGGATGCATGATGGTTTCTCCAGCTTTGGCATCTCAGGCGAGGGTTTGTTCAAGTTACCAGGGGTTTCCTTGTGCAACTTGATTCCTGGGTAGTTTGGGTCCTTTTTTGGGCACGGGGGTAAGTTAGAGACATAGTCATAGGGTTCCTTAGAGCATAGTCCATCAGAATAGGGATACTCCTCAACTAGGAAATGCTTGATATCGGAGTCTGAGTCCTCGCTCAGAACTATTGGCCTTTTGTCAACGTTTGGCTTGGGTTTGTTCCTAGCATATCTCGATATCAATCGGGCATTTTTATTCCCTCTACTGTTGACAGTGGTATCATTCTTACCTTTCTTCCTCACAGACTTCTTTACAACCTCAGTCTTGTATTTGGTACACGGGTTGGCTATGGCATCAGGTATATCTATGTCAGGGCAATCCGAAGGTTTGACGGGGGGTAGAAGGATATGAAATGGCACAGCTGGCCCAACCAAAGTTTCCGTAACCACAACCTTGTCGATTTGAGCAGACTCGGGGTTGGAAAAGCCATTCCTAGATAGAAAGGCTTACCAATTATCACCACTAAGGTTTAAATGGTGGACGATAATGAGTTTAATCAAGCCATGATGGAAAAGGCTGCTATCATCCTTCTCACGCTTGAATCTCTTAGACATATTGTAAAGACTATGCAAGAAGTAATGCGACATATTCAAAGGGTAGCCCATGAAATTCGTCAATAACCGGAGGTGATACAGAAATGCCAAGCCATACCGACCTTCACAGGTCACAAACTATTTAACAATTACCAAAATATCATGCCATCTGGGTTTGAGGTTAGTGAAAGGCATATCTTTATCACAGGAAACAATCTTTCTTGATGTGAATAGTAATGACCATGACACCTCATCTACTTTGGAAATTTTAAACCATCTTTGACCTGTAGCTAATAGTCCTGTACCCGAGCTTAAGAATTCCTCATTGATCTCAAGCTGTATGTCTTCGACTTTATCCCTGCAACCGTCGAAGGTGAGGGAAAATTGTTGGGAAACCAAAAGTTTGAAACCCTCTAACCTCTGTATAAACACCATCCAACCACTTTTTTCTAAATCCTTACAGGCATTATCAAATAGAAACATCGTTTGGCTACCATTTGTCTCTATGCGCACCACCGGTGCCATAGACGGGGGCACACGGTGAGCAGGGTGCACGGGCAAGGGTTCGAACAGAGTATATGCAGGGGCAAAACACTCACGGGCTTACCTGAAAACAACAGAGTTAACCCGGGATAGGGGGGAAGGCATTAATGACCGAATGTGCGAAGGTGGTGGAGCTACATCAGCCCATGCAAAACATTCATTTCCCACAATACAACCAATGACAAATATAGCGATTCAAATCACTATTGCATATGTAAAAAACTATGCCATTCAAACAATCAATGAAATCTATGGTAAGTCAACCAAACATTTGCACAAGCAATAGTTTTAGCATAGTTTTAAAACCAAAACAACGATTCGAAATCAACACCAAGGGTTCGATCATATCAAATATGTATGAAATGATTTATACCAAGGGTCTAACCACAACGTCAATGTGTTTTCATGAAACCAATGTGTCAAAGAAATCTATGAAAGAACATAGAACATCAAAACACCAATGTATCAAAAACTCGATCATAAGGATATCATCACAGCCTTGTAAAAAATGAAGTCATATTAACATTTAAAGAATGCCAAATGAGTAAAGGTCTTGGAGTCTTGCCAACTGTGCGACTATAATTAAATTGGAAACGCAATGAACACATAGACAAGAGTGACCATAATAATCCAGTGACGATTTTAATGTGACTTTGAAATCAAGGTTTTCACGCTTGCAGTCGTGAAAATAAGAACAAAAGCAGGTGTGCAAATGCACCAAATAATAGTGTCATTTTATTCAAAGATTGTGATGCAAATCAAGGGTTGCGAAACAATGGTGTAGGCAACTTATAAGGATAGGATAAAAATGCTAATTAGCTGCCAACAAATCCATATGTCAAGTTTCTTATCAGTCCATGCATTTTATTTTTAGAATATTGAAAATACAAAAAAATTGACATTTTGCATTGGTTGTCCTTTTTGTCTTTGAATTTTTATCGTTAGCTTAGCACATTTAGTGGAAGATTGTATTTTACTTCTGAATTGCATATTTGAAATTGAAGACTGCATTGTTTTATTAGCATATCATTAATTGAAAAGTTAAAGATAGACTTTGCATTATATCCATATTTATTTTCTGGAAGAGTCATAACACCATGAGTTTCACTTCCATACCTTTTTGAGTAACCACGACCCATAAAATTTATGCTTTAAACTAAAATTGATTAGTCACGATTTTATTTTTAGGGTGCACAAACTAGCTTAGGATTTAGTGCCTTGGAATAGGATTTTGTGAGTAAACTTCTCCAAGGAAATTAAATCAACATATGTGTTTGAGACAGGGAGTTGAGAAGTCCATTATATAATCGGTAAGATCAGGAGGCACCGCTCACACCGGAGTTAATCACGAGGTCACGCGAAGTTAGTGGAAGGAATAACCCATGGATACTCACCTAGCATCAGAGATATTTCTGTGGATTTATTCGTATTTTGGGATCTTTCTAGTGCCCATACCTCTATGAGAGGCAGTGCTTTCAAGGTTTCCGGCTTTGATACCCTACTCATACGGTGATCTGAACTTACGACTGCTAGCCTGTGCATTGGTTATACAATGGCTTATTAGTTGCTTGACTTAGGTATCTCACAGGTTACTTCCAGGGGTTATTCTTCTTGTACCCTTAGTCAGATAAGGGTCGGACAAAACACAACCTTTATGGAGGATTACCTCTCTGGGGGGATCTGCCCGACTAGTTGTTAAGCCCACAAGGGCCTTTATAACAAATTTTGTTACCTCCAAACTTTAGCGGGGAGTCTCAAGTCCCTATTGGACGAGACATACCTTCTTTTGCGAGGGAGGCCACTCAACCACTTTAGCCCATTTGCATGTATATTGGTGTTGGAAAAACAAGACCGCGGATCAATAAAATAAAACAAATGTGGAAACAAAACACAAAAGATACACAATACAAGAGAGACACAGATTTACGTGGTTCAGCCAATGTGGGGCTACGTCCACTAGAGAAATTGCCAGGTCCTTCCTTTATTATTATCCAGCAAATGAAGGGATACAACCTACAAAAAAACCCTTTGTAACTTCCTCTTCTTTCTCTCACTTGTCTCCTCTCTTAGAATACAATACTCGCCATAATGCATAGACACAATACATTTCCCTCATAATAGAGGGTTTCCTTCTAGGTAAAAAAACCCTAACATAATTTCTATTGTTAGATATGTGACCTTATAATGAACAGTCCAAATTTACAATATACATTTACAAGGCAATTTTTCCTTTGGGGGCTTCGCCCCTGAACCCCCCAAATGGGGGGATAGGTCCCATAGACCCCACAGAGGAGGTACCCCCCCTCTGCACTCCCCCACATGGAAGAGTGTACATACTTCTAGGGTGTAAAGTATTCATGGGGTATAAACATGGTTGAAAGAAAGGACCTCTGAATCAAGAACATAATCAGGCTCAACAACCAACAATTGGTCATTTGACTTTATGGTATTATTTTTGACTAGTAGTTGGCCATAAGATATATTTTTATTGGTGGAAGAGTCATAATTCGTCGTGGAGTTGAACCAACTTCCTCACAGGTCCCGTCGATTGTTACAGTTACCACTGGTTTTTGAGTCCTTTCCTTCTAAAAGGCGTAGAGTTATCAGTAGTGGTACACACACATCCACTTTTCAGACTTGTGGTCCCACAAGGATGTGTACCGAGTCTAGTCTTAAGAACATTAGGAGTTATTCGACTCCTAATCCCACTATAATTAATGGCACTTCGTCGACACCTGTAGCTTCTACAGTTGCAATGTCAGAGGCTTACACCGGTACTATTGCTCGGCCTGTAGTTAATGCTTCATCTCTTGCCTCAAACCCTTTTGGGGGTTTTGGCCACTCGCTGAGTTACAATGTTCAGACCATCCCCATGGATTCTAGTACATTTTCTTATGGTATGCCTAAATTCACCTCACAGATTTCAACTGCCATCCCCGCTGTTGGCCATAACACTAGCCTTGGACTTGGGGGCACTACACCTCCTTACACTCCTTTCCTGTTTGTTGGTTCTCATATTCCCCAAGCAAATCCTAATGTAGGGAGTGTCCTTATTATTAACCATGGCTCTAATCCTTCTACAATTGGATGGAACAACCCAGCTAGCAGACAAGTTCTTCCCTATATCCCTATCCCCTCGGTGCCGATTCTGACCAATAATTTTGGCATGATGAATACACTTCAATCCTCTGGGTTCCCACCTAGAGGAGGTTAGTATTACACTTTGGTCACTCCCCAAACCGGATCTAATCCAGTTGGGGGAAGTTTTAACAACCCCCAGCTTGGATCTAATCCAACTGGGGGAAATTTTCATAATCCTTATCAGAACATTCCTGCTAGAATGATGCCCAATCCATCTTTTACGAATCAGCCTGGAGGCAGGTCTTATAATTTCGGACAAGGTTTTGGTCCTCACCAGAATCCTGGATGGAACACAGTTCCTAATGCACAATATTTCGTGGGAGGATGGGGTCAGGTGTCGCAACCCTGTATTCCCTTTCTGGCCACGCTTAATCTTCCAGATTTGTCTAAACTAATGAATGACCCAGTTATTCATGACCCCACATGGCCCCCTATCCCTACCAAACTTCCATCAGACATTCCAAAGTTTGAAGGTAAGAATGGCAAAGACCCTGGTGACCATGTCACTACTTTTCATCTTTGGTGCTCATCAAATTCTCTGAACCATGATTCTATTAGGTTACGATTGTTTCATCACACTCTCATTAGAGTGGAGTCACAATGGTACATTGAGCTACCTAGGGGGACATATGGATCATTCCATCAATTGGTGCTAGCCTTTCTCAATCACTTTCAACTGCCCATTTGTTATGATCTTGGTCTTGAACTTTTGTCAACTTTGTGCCAGGGTACTCACACTCACATCTTGGACCATATCCAGGAATGGAATAGGCGAAGGTGGTTGGTTAAGAGTCCTATACCCCCAACCTTTATTTTAGAATGGTTCCTAAAGTATTTACATGCTCCTATTTCAAAGGACGTTGCTACTTTTGGGGTCTTTAGCGAGGAAGAAGCTATCCTTAGAGCCCAACAATTTGATTTGATATATGCTCAGTTTGGGATGTTATACCACTTTCTTCCAGATGCACCAAAAACAAATCATGATCCTAGAAAAACTCTCGAACTTCATATCGATGGCATTGTAGGGTCCACCAATGTAAAATACATAGAATCTGCAATGAAGTCTTCCGTAGGACCAGCTTCGTCTAGATCCTCAAAAACCATCCATACGACGGATGTACATTCCGTGCAATCGTCGAAAAACCCAAATGGTAACCAACAACCAGATGGGAATAAAAGGAAAGGTTGAAATAATCGTAAGGGTGGGAAGAATAATAATAATAAACCCAAGGACAAAGATGATAATGGGAAACAGAATGATAATGCTGGAGAGGGCAAGAAAAAGAAGCGTAAGGTGAGGTTTCCTTGTAAACTTTGTACCGATGACCACCTTACCCACTTGTGCCCAAAACTTGCGAAGGCTACGAGGATTTTAAATATACCAGTCATTGTGCTAACAAATCCATTCCAAAACAACCAACACTTAGTCGCGAGTTATTCGAGTGCCAAAAATGCATCTGGTGGAAGTCAAAACCCACAGTCGCAAGATGGAGATCATGTTTGCATCAATATGGTCGAAACGAAAATTGATATAGCCACCCTCTCTCGAGATTATAGCTCTTCAAAATCTAGTACTAGCTTAGAAGCTCCTCCTCCACCCCTATAGATGAACTTATAGATCGAGAAACTAGAGCCATTTCCTCGTATTCCGAAAGGAGTACTCAAGTGTTATACCCACAACCCTAATGCTAGAGATGCCCAAAACTACTCTATTGTTGAAGATCTGGGCCAAACCCCTTGTGTGATTTTATCTTTAGAGGTACTCCAGATGTGTCCATCATAGAGGAATACCTTACTCTCTACCTTAGGATCTCTAGAGCCTAGTGGGTCGAAAGTCATCAAGTTTGATGTCACGGACGTGAAGCCTGACTTACCCTACCATGTGGATTTTCAAATTCACATGGAGTATTCCAAGTATACTATCAAACGAGAAGTCGTTGATGAAGGTGTTGCCACTTGCGTGATGTCCCTAGTCTATTGGAAAGCTATTGGTTCTCTAACCCTTTCCAAGTTGTCGAACATGTTGACTGCATTTGACAGTCATTCCTTCCTCCCTCATGGTATTTTCCCTGCCTTTCCGGTCTAGTTAGGTGGGAAGACGGTAGAGGTGGAAGTAGAGGTAGTTGATGTACCTCTCAATTATAACTTGTTACTAGGTCGCAGTTGGACCTATTCTATGGTCGTTGTCGTATCGACCATTTTTCCTATACTTTGTTTTCCTCATCATGGGGATATCATGATGATCAACCAGTTATCCTTTGCGTACTCTAGTCCTAACACATCGATTGGACTATCAATCCTTGTGATCGACAATTCTTAGCAGACAACTGAGAATATCGGTGTCAGAATGTATTCTTCCCTCATGGGTACTTTTGACTTATCGACATCTATTCACCATGTTTACGCCATGTGTAGTAGGCATACTCTAGCAGAGAGGTCCATTCCTTTTCGCACTTCCTATTTTAGTGATCCTTGGACCCTACCTTCTTCGACTTCATCGATTGAAGGTCAGTCGCATGATAGCATGGCTATGGCACTATCGGCAGTGAAGATTGCATATCAAGCTATCCTTGACTCTTTTGTCAATCCCGATCCTATTACCTCGCAGACGGACGAGGAGGATCCCATTCTTAGGCCCGTATGGGCCACTTCGTTATATTTTTCACATGATTTCTTATATGAGACTTTTCCTTCGAACGAAGCCATCCTTGAACCCATGAATGTTTTCGAGAGACCTTGGGACGATATGCATCATCGATCTTACTTTATCCCAAGTCTTGAAAGAATCGAGCAAGATGATTTTCTATATACCTTGAGTGATATAGTCGGTCATGCCGTAGTTCCACTTGATACGCACGGTATTTTTGTCGAAGGAAATATGGAAATTATTTCTCCTACTGTCTCGATCGAAATCTCTCGTACCCATGGAAAAATTGAGAACGTAAATATAGGTGCAAATTGTTCTCTAGAAGATATTTTGATCTACACCAAACTCTTCAAAGAATTTTGAGATGTATTCACTTGGTCATATGAAGAGATGTCAGGGATCGACCCTCGTATTTTCGAACATGAAATTAGAACTTATCTGGATGGTAAACCTGTTTGACAACGTCTTAGAGCTGTTAATCCTAGGAAAGCCCCCGCTATTAAGGTAGAGGTGGAGAAGCTACTTAATGTTGGCTTCATCTACCTAGTTCCCTTGACCGAATGGGTATCCAACCCTGTTCCTGTGAATAAAAGAAAGGAACCATCCGTGTGTGTATGGACATTTGCGACCTGAACAAGATAACTTCCCCATGCCTTTCATTGATCAGATTCTTGATAAGTGTGCGAGAAGAGAAATATTTTCCTTTATGGATGGATTTTCAGAATATAACCAAATCCAGATAAAACCTAAGGACCAACACAAGACAACATTTATATGTCCTTAGGGTACTTTTTCATACCGAAAAATGCTTTTCGGCCTGAAAATGCTGGAGAAACCTTCCAACACACCATGACTTTCTCTTTTCATGATCTCAAGCATATAGTCAAAGATTACATCAATGATCTTGTTGGTTACTCTTGCAAGAGAGTGGACCATGTCACACACCTTCAACTGGTTTTTGAAAGATGTCGTTACTATAGAATTCGGTTAAACCCTCACAAATGCATCTTTTGCGTTAGGTCTGGCTGTCTCTTAGAATTTTTAGTTTCTGAGACTGGGATCATGGTAGATCCTCTTAAGGTTGAGGCAATACTTCAATTGCCTCCCCCATGCACGATTAGAAAACTTCAAGGTTTACAGGGGAAAGCAAACTTTTTGCATCGCATTATAGTGAATTATGCCAATATCACTAAGGGTTTCATGCGCCTACTGAAGAAAGACACCCCATTTATCTGGGATGACCAAGCCCATAAGTATTTTGATGCCTTAAAGAAAGCCTTGGTATTGGCTCCTCTGCTGAAATCTCCTGATTACAATAGAGATTACTTGTTGTATATTTTCGTGTCCGAAGAGACGATTGGTATGGTTCTAGTTTAGGAGGATGATGAGCTCCATGAGCACGTCATATACTATCTCAGCAAAATTTAGTCGGTCCTGAGCTTAATTACTCTCACGTCGAAAATATATCTTTGGCTGTCATTCACACAATCCAGTGTTTACGACACTATATATTTCTTTGAAAAACTATTGTAGTCACTGATGTTAATCCATTTCAATATATCCTCACTAGGAGTAAGGTAGGAAATATAATAAATGGATTGTCATCTTACAAGAATTTGATATCGACTTTCCTTCAGCCAAGTCCAAGAAGTCACTAGTCTTTATAGAGTTAATATCCAACTTCCCATGATTAGACGAGGATGTTATCCATGTTGATTCGTTTGTAGATGAACACATTTTCCTTGTCTTGTCATCTGACCTCTGGTAGGGAGACATTGTTTTATATCTTCAAACCTTGAAGTTTTCTCAGCATCTCTTGTGAGATGATCGATGACGAGTTAGATACCAAGCCAAAAAGTATACCATCATCGAAGACACTTTGTATTGCCTAGGAATAGATATTATCTTACGTCGTTGCTTAACTCATGAGGAAGCTAAGTTAGTCCTAAATGACTACCAGAAAGGGGCTTGTGGTGGTCACCTATCCGGGCTTGCAACAGCCCAAAAAATCTTGCGAGTCAGTTACTTCTGGCCCACCATATTTAAAGATTGCATTGAAGTGATTAAGAAGTGTCATCCTTGCTAGGTGTTCACTTGGAAAATGTGCTTGCACCCAAACCCTCTTCACCCAGTCATTACCATCGGTCCCTTCAACAAGTGGGGAGTAGATTTCGTTGATTGCAGCCAAACTTCTGTTGGGGGGAATAAACACATCATCATGGTTGTTGAATACTTTACCAAGTGGGTTGAATCCATGCCTACTGTAAAATATGATGGGAATACTTCATCCTTCTTCATGTTCAACCAAATTATCACACGGTTCGGTATCCTGAGTGAGATTGTCACTGATCATGGTAGTCACGTTTAGAATGAAATGATGGTAGACCTAGCATCTAAGATGGGATTTAAAAATGGTCACTCATATTCTTATTACCCCTAGGAAAATGGGCAAGTAGAGGCCATAAACAAGTCTCTCAAGACCATCTTGCAAAAAACTGTCAGTCAGAGTAATTCCAATTGGCACATCATGTTTTATCCCGCGCTTTGGGCATACCGAACCTCGGTTAAGACTACCACCGGTTTTTCCCCTTTTCATTTAGTGCATGGTGTGGATTTGATACTTCCCATTGAATTTGAAATCCATTCTCTCAAATTGGCATTTGAGATCCTACCTGACACTTCATATTTAGAGCGACGCCTGGTGCACCTAGAGAGTCTTGACGAGCAACGTCGAGACACCTTTACGACTCTCTAGGCAAACAAAAAATGTGTCAAGGTTCAGGATGAAAAGTTTGTCTGTCCCTGGTTGTATATCGAGGGTGACTTGGTCCTCTTGTATGACCAAGCCAAATAATCGCTAGGGGCAGGCAAGTTTAAACCCATGTGGCATGGTCCTTATATCGTGTGACATGTTCTAGAAAAATGAGCCTACGAATTGGAAGATTATGAAGGGAAGAAATTGGTCGAGCCCATAAATGGGATATACTTTAAAAGGTATTACGCTTGAGCCCTAGGATTGGGTGAAACCCTTTTATACTAATGTAAATTTAGTGTATATACATCTTTTTCCTTTTTATCTTCGGCTTGCTTATTGAGTTTTCCCTTTTGGTTGGGATATGTCAATGGAGTCTTCGGTGTACCTAGGATTCGCAGACAGAGCCAATCATCATACACAGAACTTGGCTTCCTCCACTTGGTTGATTTACTCACCTGAAGGTCTACTGGTGCCTTCAAGTGGCGTATGCCTAGGGCCATCCATGAACAATGTGGCCGAATATAGAAAATTCATAGAACTCTTGCGCGATGCTATCTCACATTGTATTCTCTCTCTATAGGTTTGCCTAGAATCTCATTTAGTCATATGTCAATTGAATGGCCATTACCATGTGCGTGATCCAACGTTACTCCATCGATTCCTACGAGTACGTATCTTAGAACAACAATTTGATTTTATTACATACTTTCACATTCCTAGAAGTTCTAATCATGTATTTGATGCCTACGCTAATTATGTTTTAGATTGGAAATTTTCACATTAATAAAGCAAAGAATACCAATAAATCAATGTACACATTGTAAGATACGAGTAAAGACGAAGATCCCTCTTTGTATATTTCCAAAAAATATGGTGTTTATATTACAATATTGGGGCTAAAACCCTTAAAATACATATACAACTGATATACATGTCCCATGACATCTACGCCTGTGGTGCCAGATGTGTATCATGATAGAAAACCATGGCATTTACAAGACGTCTGAAGAGTCGTACCCATGCTCTAGGTACACTAACAACCTGCCACTACATGGCTTCAGGTAGATCATCCACCTGAACCACAGGAATCCTCTGTGTCAAACGAGACAGGTTACCCTGCACATTCTGTAGGACTCTCTCTACTTCTCCTCCCACTGCCTCATCTCCCCGGTGCCTCTGCCTATGTTGTAGGAATCCCTTTGGCCGTTGCGGACCCACATCTGCAATCACACAAGTATCAAGTTAATATTTAAAACACCATCAAAAAATAATTGTGTTCTCTTCAATACAAAAATTAAAAAAAATGAAATATATAAAAAAAAATTACCTATGGCGTCGAAGGTGGCTCCTGGTGGAAGCAACATATCAGGATCTCCTCTAAAATCGATTCCCACATAGGGATTGTCATCCATAGCTATGATTTGTCTCCGCCACTAGAAGAAAAAATCATCATTGTATGGTGTCACCACTCTACCTCCCTGCTACTGTCTCATGGCCTCATTCCATCACGCCATAGTTGGATCATGTGGTCATTTAGGAATGATCCCCACTCTAGGTCCCAGACTTGTGACTCGCTCGAAAAATAAGCTGCAAAGGATAGAGGCAAACCCAAAGTTTCGCTTCCCTCCTGTTTATGGATAAATCCGTAAGTGCGGACACAAACCGATCTCCCTAGATCCACCTGGATCTAGAACAAAACATGACAGAATAGGACGCTTTCCTTAAG
>SNQJ01S0079122.1:69182-80270 GCA_010110895.2 Picea sitchensis | reverse complement strand
AGGAAAATGCAACTTCTTTTCTCAGGAAAAGTTCTTCTTCCTTCTCTCTTCAGGAACTCAGGCCACTGTGACCCCTCTAAAGGCAATAGATAGGTTTACATCATTAACGATCATAAGGATGACGAAAATAATGTGTAACACCTCCTTCTTGCACTCTATCAACTGACCTTTCATGTTGGAAGTGAGGTACACCAATCATAGACGGTGGGTCTCGCACACTCCATTGCATAAAACATAAGTGGTCTCGATGTTTGATGCAATGAGGTTGATCCTATGATCTTAGTAAGCATGAGCACAATAATATTCAAGCTGAGGTTACCTATAGCCCGTATAGGGATTTGACCTCCCACCATGAGAGTCCCTGCAACATAGTGGGGCTCGATGTATTCTTAGACCTTCATCCCACTACCTACCCCACGTGACTTGAGGTCCACAACCTCTCCTCAGCATGAAAGTCTAGTAAAGAAGTAGATTCCCTCTACTTTGATCCTTAATGGTTGTCCATCAAGGATAAATCTCTCTCTATCGGGATCCCAATAGCCCACCAACATTTCCAACAACCTCACTTGGGCCCTCATTCCTTTGAGAGACCAAAACTTGTATAAACCACATATTTTTAAAGCCCCTTGAGCCACCGGATCTTGATCCACTACTGCATCTACCTCCTCATGCTCTCTCTCTCTCCATTTGAACACCATCCTGCAAAAAAACAAATCATTTTTTAGTTAGAAACATCTTTTTTTCCATTTGCGCATGTATACATGGTTTATTTACAAACAATCATGGGTAGGGCCTAATATATGCCCCTTGTGTTTCACACAGGGGCATATAGCTAGTCGTATATGTGACCTATTTAGAGAAACCTGTGTATACCGAAAAACCCAATTTGCACCCTTAAAAACAAACAAAATAGAACCTAACTTAAAAATGTAAACCACTGAATTTGAAGAGGATGGGATGAAGAGTTACTTGGTCTAGAAGGTGCGTGATTTTGTTGCCTATTTCTCCCACGATCATCGCTTGCATTCTGGACGTGTTTTAGTCCAAATTGCACTATTTGGGTAAAAATGAAAATGATACAGTAAATTTTTATTTTATTACTATTTGTAAGCCATTTTTTACCCACTTGATATAGTTTTATGCTATTGTTTTGTCTAATGGACTAATTCAAGAATGGTTTTAAGCTGGTTTTTATAGTTTTGACTCAATTTTCTTGTGGATTTCAATGTCATGGTTGGTCGTTCGTCTCCTCGGGCAGGTATATTCATAACCTAGCATAAAAAATAGGTATCTACTCCATCGTGCATTTTTTTTCATTATCCTTCGACTACTGCTTTTTACGCCTTAGGTACGAACCCATTTATTGCGATGCATAAACCTCCATATTCTATTAATAACATCGTTAATAAATGGTAGAGACTTACCAAACATGGGTACCCTAGTTAAAACCTCTTTGTCATTTGGTGCCCATGCCGAGTTTTTTTTCCTTAGGACCGGGAGTCCATTATAATTCAATACGTGACTTTACAATGAGCCCCATTTCTCATTCATGCACACGCGGCCTTATTACCCATGGACTCCTAATAATGATTCTTATTTAATCTCTTTTCTGAATCGTCTAAAAACTGAAAAGATCGCCGAGTGATTTTTCCCTTTCACACTCGTTAAAATTGGATTTTAAAGATCATGAGTCCTAGTTAAGCTCTTTTCCAAATCACTATCAAAAATAGAAAAGATTGCCGAGTGAACTTGTCCTTTTCATGCTTGTAAATTGGATTTGAAAAGATGTCTATTTGGCACAAGTTTACCCCTTTCTCACACCAAGTAGACTAAAATATATAAAAAAGGACATTTTTTGGCGTTAAGCTGTGATTGCATCTCATTCCCTCACTTGCAGTATTGAGCCTTTAGCCGTTTCTCGCTTTGCGTTATAAACCGTTGCCTAAGAAGCTTGCATCCTTAACTAAGAAGAGCCTTCTTTTTATCCTTCGCAATTTGACACCCTATATCCTGGAGGGAACATCACCCCGAGTGTCCATCTCCCACATGCATTTACTTGAATTGAGCTTAGGTACGTTCCACTGCCGGAACTAGTTTTTCTTACTTGCGACACTCGTTCCCTCCTCTGTATCATAGAATTCATTTGTTATGAAAAAAAAAAAAAAAAAACGGGTGGTAAGGGAATACTATATTGTAATTGGCAACCGTCATGTCACCTTTGAACAAAGCACAAAGTTATTGAGTCTTTTTTGTGTCATCATAATTTTGGGTTTAGCATGGGCTTAGGAAGTTGATCTTGCTACAAAGTTTTCTCTACCGACTGGTTACTCTTCCAGTCCCTATAAAGAATGTAATCGATGCCTCCTGCCTCTAATTATCACATCATTGATTCCATGCTTTCGAAGTCCACCATATGTCTCATGTTCTTATTCAAAGGAGCTCTATCAACCTGTGTTGGCCACTCCTCAGAAATATTGACTTTGCATGTCGTCCATACCCTTAGTTTGTCTCATAATCAAATGATACTTTGATCTTATCATGCACCCTAGCCCTACTTTCATCATTGGTAGGTCACCTTAAACCCAAAAATCGACATTTCATCATTGGTCGTTGACTGGGTGGTTTCCCTTGTGTTCGACGACAAGACATCTATTCACACTTTGGGATTCATGTAGTTTCTTGGATTCCATTAGCCTTATTGGTGGTTTCCTCGCCTTTGTCAATAGTTTTTCATCATTGTCTGCTATTTAGAGGGTCATTTTCGTGTACTTCTTGCATTTGGCACACGCGAAAGATGCACAGGGTCGTTGGTTCGTGAACATTTTCTTCATCCGATCTCCACCAAATCATGAAGCTCTTGCTTTGTTCCTCGTACTGACTGATGAGAGATGACTCAATTCTCTTCTTTCAGTGGGTCTCTTTCCATTGACTTCAACTCATTTATTCTGGATACGAGACCTAAAGTTTTATGAGTACCTTGAGGCTTGCAGTCATTAGTGGCAAGCTCTGTCGCCATTGACATATGGGAATACATCAATGTCTCCTGATCAATGGATCTCTCAAGTGTTCAACACCAACTCCTTTATTCACCTTTGTAGAGATGTACTCGGTGCCTTGATACCTACTTTCATTATTGGTAGTTTGTCTCACGTTTGCTAACAATATACTTCAATGATCGATAATCAAACGATGTCTCGTCATGTTCGAACTCAACTCATTTATTCACATGATGTAGACTTGCACCATTGGTGGATAGTGTAGAATACTTGAAGACATCATTATGTGGTCGTAGCTTTCCTGAGTTGTTGCTTCCTTTTCATTGGACCAGTACCTATTTGACTTCAGTGATCATGGAAGATCAAATTATACTCCATGGTATACAGATATCTCCAGATTGATTTTTGAGACTGGTTTCGTTGGGCCTTGTTCATGACTATGACATTTTTTGGCATATAACCACATTTATATTTTCCTATTCATGACCATGAACACTTGTTTGGTATATTTTCCACATGGATCTGCATTGTATTCTTGGTAGCCATGCATGAAAAGTCAATACATAATGCAATGAGAAATTGAGTTCATCCAGTTGGTTATCTTCTACTCCACTTCTGGGTTATTTATAATGTATTTCGGCCATCGCAAATACTCCTTTGATCTCACACATTAGGGGGCATTTGTTATAGCAATATTTGCCTCACCATTRCTATCTTGCACAAAGGGCCTTTTTCCATTTTCCTATCCGGACTTATCATCCCCTTTTTTATGAATCTAGAGCTAAAACATACATTTTTCCACATATACGCTCCCTATCAGTTATACAAGATGTGTATACTCTTGATGCTCCACTRCAACTTGCATACATTGGGATTTGTGCCAGAAAATACAAAATGAGGTCTGGTTTCCATGTCACAACAGAAGATCTCTGATCCTTGGCCTTCCATATAATGGAAACATTCTGACTTGACCCTTCAGTTGCATTCTAGAGGCTATAAGAGCACAATTTTGAACTATGGAAAAGAGAGAGAAAGCATTCAACTTTGAGAGCAAATTTACTATGGAGAAATTACTTCATATTGAGTTTGCATCCCTTTGTCCCTCAAGTCTAAACATAGTGTTCAGTCCCTAAGCTCTTCCCTTATTGTCGAGAGGACCTCTTTACCTCTTTCTCATGAGCTTGCCTTTGGTGGAAGATTGAAGTGGTGGAGACCCAGTTGGAAGGAACTTGGTTTCTTGGTTTCAAACCATGCCGACACAAAAGTCTGTAATGTTGACACTTTTGTTGATCAATTATTAATAGAAATACTCCTTTCTTATCCTATTGGTATCTTGAAAATATATTCTTATTATCCATGGGCATGTTTGTAATGTTTATTAATAGATTATGTTATCTGATATGCTAATCCCTTTTATATCATCACTATATACTTTCGTTTCTTGTTTGTTGAGAACTTCTTGCAGGTATAAAGCTTTGGGTCAAAGTTCTCAATGGTGGAACATCATCAAACGTTGGATCGAGGTAGGCCTATTTATTGTATTGAACATTAGTCTATATAGCATATGTTGGAATTGAGTTGATTTCTGCAGTCATACCAGTCTATTGTGGTTTACCCTTGGCCATAGAGAGTCTTTCCCTTGTAAAAGGAAATTCCAGACATCGACCCATGAATTGTAGAGAATGAAATCACGACTTATCCTAATGCCAAACCGATTCGACAGAAGTTTCATCTAGTCAATCCTCCAAAAGCGGTAGCAATCAAGCCAGAAGTAGAAAAACTGTTGGAAATCAATTTTATCTACCTTGTACAATTGACGGAATGGGTGTCAAACCTAGTTTTGGTTAACAAGAAACAAGGCATGATTCACGTTTGTATGGACTTCTGTGATTTGAATAAGGATTGTCCGAAAGACAATTTACCTACCTTGTTCATTGATCACACTGTCTATGAATGCGCAGGATATGAAGTATTTTCATTCATGGATGGTTTTTCAGTATACAATCAAATTCAAATCAAACCCAAGGACCAACATAAAACGACTTTTATTTGTCCTTGGGGTACCTTCGTGTATCGTAATATGCCTTTTGGCCTGAAGAATGTTGGAGCCACCTTTTAGCGGGCCATGTCATTCTCTTTTCATGACCTCAAACACATAATCAAGGCATACCTTGATGATCTAGAATCACGTTCTCACAAGAGATCTGATCATCATGCCCAGCTTCGACTAATATTTGAGAGATGTTGCTACTATCGGATTCACTTGAATCCTAACAAGTGCATGTTTTGCATCACATCAGGTGGTATTTTAGGTTTTATTGTATTAACAACAAGGATCATGGTAGATCCTCTCAAGGTTGAGGTGATAGTTCAATTTCCTCCCCCATGCATGATACCCCAGCTTCAGGGCTTACAGTGGAAAGAAAATTTTCTTCGATGTTTCATCATGAATTACACCGATATCACTAAAGGGTTTATGCATCTTTTGAAAAATGGGGTCCCATTATGTTAGGATGAATCTTCTCAATGCTCCTTTGAAGCGTTGAAACATGCCCTGACGTCTTCCCATCTGCTCCGGCCTCCTGATTATAACAAAGATTTGTTGTTGTATTTGGTTGTTGCGGAGTTGACAATTGGTATGGTCTTGGTTCAAGAAGATGATATACTCGAAGAAAACATTATATATTACCTTAGCCGAGGCCTGGTTGGACCAAAACTCAACTATTCTCAGGTTGAAAAACTTGCCTTGTAAGTTGTTCATGTTGTCCAATGGTTTTGTCACTACATTTTTATTCACAAGACCATCGTCATAGCCGTCGTTAACCCTTTCCATTATGTGTTAACACGATGGGTCATTGGAGGATATATTAGTAGATGAATAGTCATCTTACATGAATTTGACTTGGGTTTTGTTTCTGTGAAATCCAAAAAGTCATTGGTCTTTGTTGAACTCATTTGAGAACTTCCAGTCGAGTCTAGTGATATCATGCCCAAAGAATCACCTATTAATGGATATTTTTTTCTAATTGCATCTTCGGACCCCTGGTGTGGATATATACTTGTGTATCTCTATACTTTGAAGTGCCCCGCTTCTGCTTCTTGCAATGAATGTCGACAAATTCAAAATCAAGCATGAAACTATCTTATCCTCAATGACAGTTTGTATCATCGATCCGTAGATTGCATTCTTCATTGATGTCTTACCCACAAAGAAGAAGAGGTCATTTTGAATAGTTGTCACATTGGAGCATGTGGTGGTAATTTTTCTGGGTTGGAAACAAACCAAAATATTTTACGTACAGGTTACTTATGGACCTCATTAATCAAGGATTTTGTAGAGGCAGTCAACAAGTGTCACTTGTGCCAGATCTTCTGTCAGAAGATGCGGGCACATCCTGCTCTTATGTTTCCAGTCATTATTATTGGTCCTTTCACCAAGTGGGGGATTGATTTTATTACATGTCACCCAAATTCAGCCAGGGGGTATCATTACATCATCATAGAAGTAGACTACTTTACAAAGTGGGTTGAAGCTATGCCAACATTTAGCAATGATGGTGAAACTTTGGATTTTTTCATCTTTAATCAAATAGTAGCAAGGTTTGCTATCCTGAAGGATATTGTCACTAACCATGGAAGTCACTTACAAAAAAAAGTAATAACTGAATTAACATCAAATATCAGGTTTAAACAAGAATGTTCATCACCTTATTACCCGCAAGAGACTGGTCAGGTTGAAGCTGTGAAAAAATCTGTCAAGACTATTCTTCAACGGATGATCAATTCTGCTAATTTGAATTGAAATTTGATGTTATATTCAACGTTGTGGGCCTACCGAACATCTATAAATACTGCCACTATTTTTTCACCTTTTCAACTCATATATGGGCTAGAAGCAATCTTTCCTATTGAATGTCAGATTCCTTCTTTGAATTTGGTAGTGGGATTACTTCCAGACACTTCACCGCCTAAGGAATGCCTTCTATATCTCGAGAAGCTCGATGAGAAATGTCATGATGCAGTCTTATCCAATGTGGTTGATAAGAAATGATTCAAGTGTCAGTACGATCGGTTCGCTTGTCCTCGAATTTTCTTCGAAGCTGATCTTGTCCTAGTCTATGATCAAGATAAAGATCCCCTAGGGGCAGGCAAGTTCAAATCCATGTGGTTTGGACCGTTCATTGTGAAAAATGTATTAGAGAAGGGTGCTTATTGTATGGTTGATTTTGAGGGAAATTCCTTGGCGGAGCCTAGAAATGGGCTCTACCTTAAGAAGTACTACTCTTAGGTTGTTCACCTAGGTGACTTCTTCTATATATGTATAGCTTCTTATACATTTTATATATTTTTTTTGTTTTGTGGTCGTGTAGTTATTTATGCATTATTTTTCATTATGGAAGATTTCAAGTGAATCAAAGGTTTATTTTTGGTTTGCAGATGACACTAACCTACAAACTCGGAGGCTTGCTTCCACAACTTGGGTGATTTTCACACCTGGAAGCTAGTTGCTATCTTTTGGAGGTATTTTTCTAGGCGACGCTACAAACAATGTTTCTAAATACAGTGCAGTGATAGAATTACTTCGTGATGCTTTGTCACATGGAATTTTTTGCCTCCCGATCTACCTAGATGCTCAGCTAGTTGTGTCCCATTTAAATGGGGTTTACCGCATGTATGATCCCACTCTGCACTGATGATTCCTTAGGGTACGTCTCTTAGAATGATTTTTCGATTACATTACATATATCCATGTTCCTACCATATTTAATCATCTAAAAAATACTCTAGCTAATAAAGTTTTAGATTGGCATGTTGCTCACATATAAAAGAAAAGAACACATGTACACATGTAAATACATTTGTAAAAATGTCATCCATAAGACAAGAAATATGTATATATATGTGTGTGTGTGTGTGTGTCCAAAAATGTGTAATGAGTACATAGATGGGCATGAAAGCCTCAAAAGTCATTAGTCTACATCATTGGGCTTATGCCCTAAAAACATACATATAGTAAAAAAAGTKYCCTTGGCACATCGATGATCTAGTGCTATCTAAGGACGAGGCCTATTGTCCATACAATAATGTGCAACGACATTTTCCAATTGCCGAAACAACTGGACCCAAGTCTGAGGAAACCCTACTACATGTGGCTACATAGTCAGGGAGAGATCCTAGATCTCAGCCATAGGAAAATTATGAGTGATAGCAATGAGGTTGGGATCCATTTTTGCAAGACTATATCAACCTCTCTGGCTGGCGGTCCTCCTGCAACTGTTGGTCCAGCCTCAAGTCGAGGATGATGTCGAGTCCTGGAGAAGTATGTTGGTCAAACATGCCCAACATCATTACATAATAGATACACAAGTTAGTACTCTATACAGACATACAAATTATATATATGAAAATTAAAAATTAAATAAACTTTAAAATATATGTTACCTATCTCGCCTCGCTCCTTGTCGAGAGGCATAGGCATGTCTGGGTCTCTGGTGAAGTTGATCCCTACATATGGGTAATCCTTGATCACCAAGATCTGATGTGCCCACCAATCAAAAATCATATCATCGAAGGCCTCTATGGTCCTCCCCCCACGCTGTCTATGAAACAACACTGCCCATTTTCTCACTATTGGGAAGGAGGATACATGCCCCCATACTGTCTCTCTAGGAATCAGATTAGGAACCCTCTCAAAGAAGAAGGAGCACAAGAAAGTATCAAACCTGAAGTTCTTGTTTGTATGCCACCAACACTATGGAAGTTGTCTCTTCATGCATACAAGAATGGTAGTACTCCAGTAAAAAATGGTAGCCTAAAAGAAATGAATGGAACAATGCATGTGTGCCCAGGAGGCTTGATGAAGGGTTGCAGATCCAGTAATCTGCCCAATCAAAAGTAATATCATACATAAAGATAGGCTGGTGATATTGTGGATTGGAACCTAAGACCCTACCTTCTCAGTGTCGGCCTCAAAATACATCTGAATGTAGTCCTCGTTGTTGAAAGGCCCTAGAGGAAAAGTCCTCAAGTTAATTGGTTCCCTTCTTCTTAAGAGGCCAATCAAGAAGTAGATATTCTTTGTTGTTGGGGTCAGTGATTGAACCTCTAGCATGAAAGCATCAACATCAGGATGCCCATACTCCACAAGAGCATTGAGAAACCTCATTTGTGCCCCCATAACCCACATTGTTTAAGTGTAGCAATGGCCACAAGGTCCTCCTCGACTAGGACGTCGAACACCTCATGCTCTCTCTCTCTCTCTCTTGAGTGAACATACATCCTATTACATGGAAAAATTGAGAGGATTCAATGCTTTTGATTTATTTTTTCAAAGTACTAGAGGGTGTACGCGAGATTCATTTTACATAGTCACGTATGTACACGAGGTGTTTAGTCTTCTTCCCAAGTACATACACGGGCTAGCCTTGGACAACCCACATACAAGAAGGGCCGCTCTTTTTACAAGGGCATGCCCCCTCCAAATGAAAAATTAAAGAATAAAGGAAGTATTGAATTGCAAGTATAGGTGTTTTGTAGTTACTTGGTCTAAACATAAGGTCGTTTCATCCACTGAAGCTCCTGGAATCCACTCTTTTAACAAAGGGGGGTTTTCACCTTTTGGTTGATTTTCAAATTGCAATGGTAAAATTGAGTTGTCCACTTCTATTTATAGAATGTTTTGGCCCTTTTTGCCCCTTTGTATTTTTTACTGTCTTGGTGATCACTTGATTTCACTTATGAGTTTTCTATCGATCATTCCAGTACTCTTTTCCTTTCGGTTTGGTGATTTTTTGGGATGGGTCACATTTTTTTCCTTTGGTAAAAGTCATTTTTTCCAACATTTTTCATGTAAGTTAGGATTTCATTCCCACTTTCTGCATCTCCTTGTATTTTTATCTTTTCCATAGGATTGACCCCACCGAAGTACAACATGGAACCTTCATTGATGCTTTAGAAGTGTCGTAATTAGGTGGTAGAGCCTACCTTTACATGGATTCCCTAGGTAGATCCTTTGATGCTTTTTGGCGTCCATGCTGTCAGTTATGACTATAGGCTTGCGAGGCCCTTTTATTCTTTTCATGATTACATAATGAAGTTTCATTCTCTTTTTCATGATCATCCTAGGCCTTAATCTCGGGACTCCCTAATGAGCATGATTTGTTGTCTTTCAAGCTCGCTTTGAAATTTGAAATCAAAATCCAATGATAATGTATTTATTCTTTTCAATATTGTCTATATTAACTAAGAAAAGTAGCCCCCTGGAGTCTTCTTTAAGTCCTTTTCAGACTCTCTAAAAGAGAAAATGTTTCAAGGTGATCTTGTTTCCCTTCACACTCACCAAACCCAAATTTGAAGGCACATCTATCCAGTGGTAGTTTACCCCTTTTTTGGTCCAAATGGATAGTTTTACGAATAAAGGTATGATCTAGGAGGTTCGCTAGAAGAGTATTCACAGGTGTAAGTTTAACCCTTTTTCATGCATGAGGGACTAAATCTTCGAAAAATGAACATTCTCCTTGGTTTGGTTTATCACCTTTTTCGAGCCTTGGAGATTACTTACGAAAAAAGAACCCCCCCAGAGTCCATAGTTAAGATCTTTTCAGACTCCCTAAAATTGAAAAGATCGTTGAGTGACCTTGTTCCTTCATACTCATTAAATTGGTCCATAAGAACATCTACTAGCATGAGTTTAACCCTTTTTCTAGCCTATAGATTATAGCAGAAAAATGTACAGCTCGAGAGATTCGTCTCGCCAGGAGATTTCTCTTCAGTTAATTTTATATTTTTTTGGGCTAAGGAGACTAAACTCTGAAAACAAAAAATGACTATGAGTCCATAGTTAATCTCTTTTCATACTCCTTAAAATTGAAAATATTGTTGAGTGATCTTGTCTTTTTCACACTCGTTAAAATGGTTTTGAATAGATGTATTTTCGGTGCAAGTTTAACCCTTTTCCAAACCGACTAGACTAATTCCGAAAAAGGTACTCCCTGCAGTCTTCTTTAGTGTTTTTTCAGACTCTCTAAACGTGAAAAAAATACCGAGCTTACCTTCTCTGGGCTCGTAAAAAATTACATAGAAGGGGTCTCAC
>SNQJ01S0079122.1:39690-63773 GCA_010110895.2 Picea sitchensis | reverse complement strand
ATATTAGCTCATTACCCCTTAATTGGGGCATATTATATTAGTAATGTTATTTTATTTATGTCGCCTTTAGGCCATTAGTTGTAATTATACCTCCTAGTCTCCTATATATACCAAGGAGACATTTTCATTTTGAATCATCTTGTATTTGAACATTTAAGTGGGGTAAAAGGAGGTTTCACCCTCGAAGAGGCTCATTATCTGAAATTATCTCTTTTTCAAGGCGTTGAGTACTTTTCTTGAGGTTTTTCTATGCTATATTGATGTTTGGTTCTTAACATCTAGACTGATGCGCATGCTGGGGTGAACCAAGATTTGGCAGGAAATGACTGGGAGTGATAGAACTATGTTCTGTATCGAGCAAGAGCATGCAATGCGTTGTTGGAGGCCACTAAGAGATAGTTGGATGTTGGAATTTTTTTTGCCCCACTTATCCCTTGGAGGAAATAAGAAAGTCATCTGGTGCTTTCAAGAGTCTTTGATATCCTTTCTGCCATCTGGTCATGTAGTTTCCCCAATTATGGTTTTCTTCCCCTTTTTTTTAAACATTTCAAAACGTGCCACAAATGTGGGTGAACAAGTTTAGAAATCTAGCATTAAGGGGATTTGTAGCACATAATATTCATATCTCTCGGTGGCCCGAACTCCCGAAGTCATCAACCACCACTTATTTCTAATTAACCTACGATTTTCTTTAGATATGCATCCCTGGATACAATGTCCTATACTGCCAATGTTGATGATGTATCGATGAGCAGAGGTTGACGATTTGTGACAATTAATGTTTCATAATTTCGTCACTCGAAGTTCACTGATGCCGAAAATGTATCGGCGATCAATGATTCGTTATAGTTTTCTATATTTGTGATTTATATATTGGATCTCACTGATGCTTAAAACGTATCGATGATGTTAAAGAAATGTACTATAGACTAGAATTTTTTTATCAACGACCATTTGAAAATTTTTAAACCATGTACATTTTATGCCCTTCATGCCATGTTACTAAAAAAAATCAATCCTTCAATAAATTAAAACCAAACAAGAATAACCAATAACAAGACTCAATAACAACATATAAATCCATCTACCCCACAACACTAACTCTAATTAAAAAATGATATGTGGTACCCAAAAAGAAAGAAATTTCACAAAGTCTTTTAGGGTCTCTTGAGTTCTCAACAAATGGCAATTCTCTGGGAAAAAAAAGAATCTTTTCTCCTTCCATCATGTTTATCCTATGAAAATTTGTTGGGAAACCATCTGGTCTTATCCTATTTATTTTCAACAAAAAAATTTCTATCAATGTGTACACAAGTTCCTGGGTCCGCAAATCCAGATCTACCTATGGGGTTTAAATTTTTCACCCTCTTTCCTTTTAACCTCAATCCATTTCCTTTCTAGACAAGAACCAGGTAGGGCATCCATTGGAATGAGGTAATTTAGCTAGTATTCCTTCCTTACGATGTTGCTCCAATGCCACAGAGCATCCATAGCCCAAACATAGTCACCTCAACATCACAAACCTTTCTCTTCTTCCAGCAAGCGTCCATAGCCTCGAAAAATTTATCTGGATACCATATCAGACTTTACACTCTTTTTATGGATCATCATTTTCTAGCATAAATACCAAGAGTGATTCAAAGAAGAGTATATATGTTTTTTGACCAGGTGAAAGTGTTAAGGTGGAGCTTTTCCTGGCTCTGTCCATAGGTACATGTGATTCTTTCCATCTAGCCATCTTTCCATTTAGTGTTACCAGACCACTAAACATATATTTCATCGCTTCCCTAGGTAGTATTCTTATAAAGACAAATATGATTTTGAAAATTTGTAATTTCCCAACGTCTCTTATTTTGCAGGTAAGTGTAGGTCAGGAGCAGAGTCTCCTTCATCATATTTATTAAAGTCAACCACTACTTTACGGAACACAACTTAATTAAAAGAAAATAATAAGAAAAAAAAAAGGAGTTCTAAGTCAATCTTCCCTAAGCCCACACACTCATCCTAATCAAAATGTATGCTAAAAAAGAAACAGTAACTCAAACAAAACCTCAAAAGGCACAATTTTTTTTTTTAAGTTTTTAGGAGAAGTATTGTTTTATGGCATGAACATTCACCGAGAGGGTGTCATATTTCCCCCTCATATTTTTCAACCGGTATGTGCCTACCCCGATCTTCTCGACCACCTAAAAATGTTTGAGACATATATTTTGGAACTTTGAGTGTTTTCCTTTGGACTCATTTTCTTTATCCCACTTCAAGACTAGGTCTCCTACCTCAAATTGTTTTTCTTTGGCCTTATGTTTGTCAAACCATATTTTAACTACCTGCTAATGAGCGATGAACTTAACTTTATCCTTCTCTCTTTCTTCATCCAACATGAGAAGGGTATCAATCCTTTGTTGTAGAGTGGATGACGCTTGACCTCTTGATGCCTAGGAAAGATGCAAAGATGGAAGATACAATATATTTGGAAGAATGGTTTCTTGTGCATATACAAGAAAGTATAGAGAGTTTCATATGGCTTCTTTAGGTGTTACTCTATCAGCCCATAGGGAATTATAAAGTAAATTATGCCAATTCCTCTGATTTTCAACAACTGTCTTTTTTAAAATTCTCACCGGGTTTTTATTAGTTGACTCTACTACCCCATTCCCTTGTGGATAGTAGTTTGCATAATATCTTATTATGATCCCCTTATCAAGGGAGAATTATTTCAAGAGCATGGAAGAAAAGTAGGCAACATTGTCAAAAATGATAACAGAGGGAAATATAAACCTTGTTATCAGTTTTTGTTCTAAAAATTAGATTACTACCTTTTCATTAATGTGCATGAGAGGGATAGCCTCCGTCCATCTCGCAAAATAGTCTATGTCAGTCAATATATATTTATATTGTTTCAAAGAATTGGGAGTAATTTATCCTATGACATATATTCCCCATTTTTCGACTAGTCTAGATATGGTCACTGGATGGAGTAGAACGACTCTCCTCTTTTCTCTATCGACACTTACTTGACAAGCTTTACATTACCTAGCATATGCAAGAGTGTCCCTAAACATAGTAGGCCAATAATACCTATCCCTTAATATTTTGTGAGCCATGGTTTCTCCTAAACAATTTCAACCTACTGTGCCATCATGGAGTTCTCTCAGTACCCTTTTTTCATCATCCTATTCAAGACATCTAAGGAGTAATCCATCATAGTTTACGCAGAAACACACAGAATTTATGAGGCGATATTGAGCGGATTTTAACTAGAGGGATCTCCTTTATCTAGGGTTTAGGTTTTCCAGAAAATTTCCATGATACAGGAGATAAGACAAGTTTCCATACCAGGATTCTTACTCGGGAGGTACATATAAGGCATCGCCGCACCATAATGATAGCTCATTTTCCCAACCGGGGTTTTCTGCATTAATCAAATCTTAGGCTTCAGAAGCCAATTTACAGAATCCTTGACCTTTGACTATTTTGGAAAGTTTTATGTCTAGATCAAATTCTTGGATGAATTCCATCCAATTTCCCCTTATTTCTCCCATCTACAGTTGAGTAAACAGAGATCGGACCATTGGATGAGGCACTATGACTTTAGTGTGATTTTTCAGGATATAGGATCTAAAATTTTTGACTACTTTATAGACTACGTAAGCATGTTTTTCTATAGAAAGGTATTTCAGTTTGACTCCTTCCAGGTTGGTGCTCATAAAGGATAATGATGCTTCATTGTTTTCATCATCCTTCTGGGTAAGTACTACAACCAAGGATTGGTCAGAAGAAAAGGTATAAAGGAAAAAATATTTGTTGAAATCAGGGCTTCGTAACAATGGTGCTTGGGAGATGGAAGTTTTGATGTTATTGAAATAACCTTTCTTCTCTTAATCCCATTTAAAATCTAGATCTTTGCGGATCATTCTTTTTAAAGGTTTGACAATTTCGACGAAATCAGGAGTAAATGTTATTACAAAATTGATTTTCCCAAAGAAAGATTGCATGGCCTTTTTATTGTAGGCAAAGGGAGTTGAGCTATCACTTTTATCCGCTCAGGGTCGATGTCAATTCCTTATTAATATATAATATGACCTAGTAGCTTCCCTTCCTCTATGCCAAATATGGTTCTCTTAGGGTTCAAATATATTCCATATTTCCTACATCTTTTGAAGATCTGAGTCAAATGTTGAATGCGGTCTTCCTTATTTTTTGAGTATATCGTTACATCATCTAAATAGACTACCACACACTTGTTAATTAATCCTGGAAAATATACATCCATGGCTGTATGGAAGGTATCCCCTGTTTTAATCATCCCTAAGGGCATGTATTTATAAGAAAAGGTTCCCCACTTGGTTCGGAAGGTCGTTTTTAATCGATCATCTTCTGAAACCAGGACCTGGTTATATCCCGAGAAATCGTCTAGGAGAGAAAAAAATTCAGAGTCATGAACTGTCTATAAGAGTTGTTCCATGGGTGGGACTAGGTAGCTATATTTTTCTGATGCTCTGTTAAGGTTTCCAAAATATACATACAATTGGATCTCCCCAGACTTCTTTCTGAAAGACACCAGATTGTCTACCCATGCAGAGTGTTTTAGCTGAAAGATAATCTTCTCATCTAATAATTTCTTCAGCTCTTGATACATAAGAGGTTTCAACTATGGGTGGTACTTCCTAAGATTTTGTTTGAAGGGTTTTATTCTTGATTTCAACGAGATTGTATGCTGGATAATGTGAGTATCATATGTTTTCAATTATTGGTAAGACCAAGCAAAGACATCTTGATATTCTTTAAATAGTTTAAAATAATATTTCCTGTCTTCTTTGGACACTCTCTTGGCTAGGTTGACATTATTGGGGTTCTTGGGGGTTCCTAGGTTTATAGTTTTGTATATAGGGCATGAGCTCCCTATTTTTTCATTATTTGGTCCCCTAAAATTTTCCCTTAAGTCAAAAAGGTTCTCCATATTGTCCACTCCTTTTGGTATCATGTGAAACTTTGGTTTGTCACCAGAGTGATTTGTTCCCTTCTTCCGATCGTGGATATTTTATTATGTGAGTAGTTATTTGGACCTTTCATCATCAATGGACAAATCCTTAAAATTCTCTTTATTAGTCAGGAAATCTTCAATTTGTTCATCCTTTTCAAAGAATTTCCAGTTGGAAGTGTTGTTAGGTACCGATGGTTTGTAGATTTGTTCTACTGTAAACCTTGAGGATTCATAATATTCTAAAGGAGATAATCTTGAGGCTATAGTGGATAGAAAATAATCAAGGGTATTTTTCATCCTGGGAACAACGGTAATGTTGAAGGCCTCAAAATTGTCTATTAGTTTGTGCACCTCTTGCCGGTAATTTCTTAAGTGATTTGAATTCTAGTGGATAGTATTCTTTACTTTCCTAATGACAATTTCAGAGTCTTTGAAAACTTTCAATTCTTTTATGTTTAAGTTGATGGATTTCTTTAGTCCTTGGACTAGAGCTTCATATTCAATGGTGTTATTATTCCATTAAAATTCTAATATGAAGGATAATAATTTTTGTTTCCCCTTTGGGTCATTGAGGACACAACCTACTCTCGACCCTTATTACGATTTAGAACCATCAAAGTAAAACATCCAAATTTAGGGAGGGGAATTTCTAACTTCTTCATGTCTAGATATTATTTAACTTTCAACCTCCTTGTCTGTTATTCCTATCAGAGAATCCTGATAGAGGACTCTTTTCTCTGAGGCTTCTAGTAAGTCCACTTGAAAAATCATTTCGTATTTTTGAGTGGGAGGTATGTTAGACACTTGAGGGGAAAAATTATTGAAATCATAATCACATGAGTAGTTTCCTAAAATAAGGAACTCTGTTGATGAGGGTTCATTTGGGGTCTCTAAATATATGATGTTATGTTTGAGATATATTTCTCTATCAATCATGATCATGGTTTTATGTCCTTTTAATGGAAACCAAAGGTGATCCTAGTTGGTACTAAAGTATCCATTTAATTAACTCGGACCAGTCTTGGCTAAGTAGCAACCCATAAGCCTCCAGGATGTCTACTGCGATTATGTCAATTACTTGAACAATTTTTGGGTGTCTAGAAATTTTGATCATGACATCTTTTAGTTCCCCAATGAACTTTACCTAAGTCATATCTAGTTGTATAACATGTTTGTCACTTTTGAGTAGGGTTGCATTCAATTTTTTGCAAATTGAAAATGGCATGACATTTGAATATGCCCCTGAATCAACTAGCCAATTATGTAGATTTCTGTTGAAAACTTCAAACGTCAATAGGAAAGGAGGAACAAATGGCCTTCCTCTTTTGTCTAAAGAACAAACATTTACACTTGGCTTATTTGTTAAACTTGTGGGAGATGGGACCTCACTTTGATTAGTTCTTGTCATAGGATTATCTATTGATTTCAAGGCATGTAACATAATATTATTTTGTTGAGGGATCCTACACACGTCCATGATAGACACATTATCCTTCATCTTCCTCAAGTATTCTACCACATTGTAGTCTAGTTTAGGAGCCTCCTGGGGAGAAAATAACGATTATTTTGGGGAGAAAATAATGGTTTGGGGTGATCGATCATTGGTTTCCCTCTAGATAACTGAGTAGTGGTGGGATTAATTTGGACAGTTTGAATTCTACCACACGTTTGTACAACTAGAACTTCAGCAGGAGGTCCTTTCACTTCAACGACATATTTGAAAGGCATCAGGTGGTTGGAATCTCTTAACAACATGGTTGTCTCTTTCAGTGGCTCTTAACTTTATTGATCGATAAACTCTATCTCCGAGCTACTGGGTTGTTCGGTTAGAGAGAATTCATCTAGGAATTGATTAACCATTAGATTCATAACATGCACCCATTGGGGGAAGTCTCTTTTTGAATGATTTTCTTGATGGTACGTGCAGAAGGATTCATATGCTACGTTCCCTAAATCAATGTTTAGGTTAGATGGGGGAAGCTCAAAATCTTTGAAGGGTGGATTTATTTTAAAAAAGAGTTTATAAGGTCTTTGATTTGGGTTTCTTTCCTCAGTATTCATTTTCATATCTACAATCTCGTTTGAACATTTTTTGATCATCCACTGTAGGTTTTGTAGATCCCCTCCCTCTTTCTCAGGACCTTGTTCTGTTTGTTTTCCTAGGGGTCTTGTTAACAAAATTCCTCTATTAGGTAGAAATTGGGTTTCATTTTTTATTAATTATATATGAACTTCTTTGGATCCTTTCATTTGGAAAATACTTGTTTTAGCTTCTTCGAAATTTTCAGCTAAAGTATGTTTGGAAGCCCTTTTTATGAACATGTAAATAAAAGATGTGAGAGAATTATCGTATACTTATATTTGAAACTCTTGGGTAGGCTTATCTTCGGGTAGGAATTTTTTCAAAATGGTGGTGAATATTTGGTTGAAATCTTTAACTTTTTATTTCAGACTCATTGTGGCAGTGAACATTTCAACCATTAAATATCTTGTGGTAGTTTCTTCAGCAAATTTGTCCAAGAAATCCTTTGGAAACTTTTTCCAGCTAATTATGGAACCAACTGGTAGGTTCAAATACCAATTCGAGGACCAATTTTCAAAGGTATAAGGAAAAATACTGCACACTACATCTTCGTGTTGCACATTCATCAATCTTATAGGTAATATGAACTTATTAGTATTGTCCTCAAGCAATGTGGAGATTTCGGGGTCAAATTTAGGAAGTATTTTTTCTGGATTTATGGGTAGGTTATGCACCCATCCTGGGATATCCATAGAATCTCTTTCCAACCATGTTGGGTTGTATTGAGATTGATTTCCCCCTTCTCCATTGTTATCATTATTATCCTCCATGTCTTCTTATTTATAACCTAAGCAATCTGAGTTAGACCCTTCCTTTTCAGATTTAAAATCATTAGGTTCAGAGTAGATACCATCTGGCGTTTCGGGTATCAGATCAAGGGGTTGTTCTATCTCTGTAAGGGAAAAATATATCAATTATTCTACCGTGTGAAAAAATACCTGGTCAGGGGTGTCAACAACTGGTCTACTTATTTTTTTTCTTCGAGGAAGTAAAGGAGCTAAAGGTAATTCTCTGATTTTCTGGGCATAAGATCTAGTGATTCTTCTAAACTTATTTAACTCTTCATGGGGAAGAGTGTAAGGTATTTCATGGTATAGGTATTCTTCCTATTCATTTTGAGGTGTGTCACTCATATTGGGAGTACTCTCTGTATGTGGGTTGTCTTGAGAGTGACTAGCCATGCATGTGGGTTGTTTTGAATATATAGGCTTTGCAAAATATTTTATCAGAAATAGTGTAATCCATGCATTTGTTTAGGCCCTCCTTCTATCGCTAATGTTGTTAAGGGGTATGATATCCCTTTAACTCAACAACAGGAACCAAACCTGCTTGAGAGGGCCAATTAGACTCGCAAGTGTTTGATGAGTGGTAAGGTTATCCATATTTATGATCTTGCTCTAATTATCAATGGGATTTAATCATGATTGAAAAATATGTCTTTTCTGTGAGGCCTTTCCTCAGTCTACGCAGTTCTAGTTTTGGTGCTTTTCTAATTTTTATAAAAAAAGAAAGATATATCTTTAAACTAGATGACAAAGGGAAGGTAACTATGTGTTGGGGGGAAGGCTAGGTTGCATGAAAACCTTTATACTGTAGCATGCAGACGAAGAAAATATAAACTACTTCAAACTAGAATTAATACCATTTTGATTAGTATAAATTCAACATTGTCTAAGATAATATTCATAGAAATAAGATATACACATGACAAGAAGTTAATGCAAGAAAAGTAATTTTCAATGCTCTATTATCAATCACAGGTTAACACAAGCGATTTCTATTCGTCAACTAGAATAAAAGAACTGTTACAACGTCATAACATAACATTAAGTAGAATATATAGTAATCCTTACTCAATACAGTAGAAAATATCGAATCAAAAGAAAAAGATAATTCCCCTTGGTCCAATCACATTCACGCCTTAGATGAAAGAAGTGTCTTTGGTTCTAAACAAAATTTCTTAATTAAAATAGCTTCTACATAAATAGTTCTCTTACAAAATTTAAAAAAAGGTCTTTCTCTCCAAAACCATCGACCCTTTCTAACATACAAATGATACCTATTTATCACAGATGTGGAGGCCCTCGACTAGTGTGGAACTGAGGCTTATCTCTACACATCAGTTGTTAACAACTTATCAAATTAAATAAACAAACTGTTGGAATACGTTAATGAATAATCTAAACTTGACTTAACAAAAAAGGAGTGGTTATTATAACACAAAAAAGCCCACTTAATATGTCTGAATCTAAAAGAGTTTCACAATTGGACAATTAAAAACTACTACTAGCATTGAAGCTAGACTGATGCGCATGCTGGGGTGAACCGAGATTTGGCAGGAAGTGACTGGGAGTGACAGAACTGTGTTCTATATCAAGCATTGGCATGTACCATGCTCTTGGAGGACACTAAGAGATAGTTGGATGTTGGAAGTGTTTTTAACCCACTTATCCCTTCGAGGAAAGAATCAAGTCATCTGGCATTTTCCTAAGTCTCTGATATTCTTTCTGTCGTCTAGTCATGTAGTTTCCCCAATTCTGGTTTGGCACCCCTTTTTTTCAAACATTTCAAAATGTACCACGAATGTGGGTGAGCATATTTAGAAATCCGACGTTTGGGAGATTTGAAGCGCAGAATATTCGTATCTCTCGGAGGACCAAACTCCCAGAGTCATTAAACACCACTTATTGCTAATTAACCTAGTATTTATCGTTAAACATTTTGTTTTTCAGCACTTTGGAAATTAGGGGGTTTGAGAGTTGTGAATGTTGAGTTTGAGAATCTCTCAAAGTTACAATGCTATAGAGTGACATGGCAATTCGGAACCCACTTCAGTTGTTCGAGGCTCTGAAACTTCGACAATTTGGGGGTTCGAAGAACTATGCTCTCTTTTAGTTGAAATTCCCCAGAGTGCTAAAATCCCAGAGTGACGTGGTGGTTGATGTGATATCATTGACATGTCACAGAAAGAAGGCTGATAGGTGTCACTTTAAATAGAACAAATGAAGGACCTAAATATGCTTGAAATGAGTGCCACATGTCATGATAGGAAAGTGTCATGCGTCATCAACAGATTGATGCCACATGTCGCTGGCTCTTCGACACTTCGACGATTTGCATTTGCTTTGGGTTGGAATCTATCAGAATGGCAATCTCCCAGATCTGACTTGGAATTATGATGTCATATCACTTACGTGTCACAGAAATAAGGGTGGCATGTGTCACCTCAAAATGGTTGGATGACATAACCAAAGGTGTCTAAAATAAGTGCCACATGTCTTAGCGGATGAATTCCATGTTCCTCAACTGATGAATTCCACGTCGCTCCGACATTTCATCATTTGGAAGGTTTTAGTGCTAAGTGTGGAGATCTCCCAAATGGATAATCTTGCGAAGTGATGCAGTGGTTCAACATTTGGGAGTTTTCAACAAATATGAGCTCGTACATTTTGGCGTTGAAGTCGTGGAGTGAAGTTTGTGTAGCTCTACGATTAAAACTTGTGTGATTTTGAGACTCTGAATGCAAAAGATCTGTTGATATGCATCTACTGTTATATCTCCACCCTTGAATATTTGACATGTTTGTTTGGCTTGAAATCTAAGCCCAAAAGGGACTGCTCCGAATTGGTGCATCTTTCCTGCGAAAGATTACTGTGCATACAAAGGAATTGGTGGTCCTGGATGTCTCCTACACAGACAAAACAATTGGTCGACCTGTTTCAAGCTCAATCAATGAAAAACATGATGACAAGTAATTCAAACCAAATAACGACATGAAATTATGCTTCAAGAAAACAGAAAAAAATTGTGCAAAGAATTAATCAAGAGAGATAATGATGAAAAACCAAGACATTTAGTAATGGGAAATTGACTCAACCAACCAGAAGGGTAATGATTTTCAAGAAGGTACATGGAAAATGAGGCAGGAGGGGCGCAAGGAGAATTTATTTTTGGTGTCAGGGATTTTCTTTAGACATACATCCCTGGCTACAACGTCCTATCCTGTCGATGCTGACGATGTATCGATGATAAACGATCGACGATTTGTGATGGTTAATGTTTCATAGTTTTGTCCCTCGAACTTCGTCAATGCCAAAAATTTATCGATAATCGACGATCAATGATTTTTTATGGTTGTTTTTATTTTTTACTTATATCTTGGATCTCGCCAATGCCGAAAATGTATCGGCGATGTTAAAGAACTGTACTATAGACTAAAAATTTTCGATTGAAGACCGTTTACAAAAGTTTAAACTGTGTACATTTTAGGCCCTTCATGCCATGTTCATAAAAAAAATCAATATGTCAATAACTTTAAACCAAAAAAGAATAAATGATAACAAGACTCAATAACAACATATAAATCCATCCACCCCACAACACTGACTTTGATCCAAAAATTATAAGTGGTACCCAAAAAGAAAGAAATTTCATAATGTCTTTTAGGGTGTGTTGAGTGCTTAACAAATGGAGATTCTCTGGCCAAAAACAAAATCTTTTCTACTTCCCTCATGTTTAGCCTATGAAAATTGGTTGAGAAACCATCTAGACTTATTCTATATCTTTTCAACAAAATATTTTCTATCAATGTGTACACAATTTCCCGTGTTCGCAAATTCGGATTTGCCTATGGGGTTTATATTTTTTACCCTCTTTCCTTTTAACCTCAATCCATGTCCTTTCTAGACAATATTTGGGTAGGACGTCCATTGGCATGAGGCCATTTAGCTATCATTCCTTCCTTATGGTGTTTTTCCACTGCTAGCAATCATCCATAGCCTCGACGGAGACACCCCAACATCACAGAACTTGATCTGCTTCCAGTGAGCATCCATAGCCCCGACGAAGTTATATGCATACCCTCTCAAACTTTACACTCTTTTTATTAATCATCTTTTTCTGGCATAAATACTGAGAGTGAGTCAGAGAGGAGGATTTTTTTTTTTGATAAGGTGAAAGTGTTAAGGTGGATATTTTCCTGGCTCTGTCCATAAGTACATGTGATTCTTTCCATCTAGTCATCTTTCCATTTAGCATTACCAAGCCACTAGGAAGATATTTCATCGCTTCCCCAGGTAGTATTCTTACAAAGAAAAATATGATTTTGAAAATTTGTATTTGCCCAACATCACTTATTTTGCAGGAAAGTGTAGGTCAGGAGCAGAGTCAGCTTCACCGTATTTATTAAAGTCAGCCACTTCTTTACATAACATAACTTGATTAAAAGAAAATAACAAGAAAAGAAAAAAAGGGGATTTCGAATTCGGTCTTCCCTAAACCCACACACTCATCCTCATCAAAATGTATGCTAAAAAAGAAACAGGAACTCAAACAAAGCCTCAAAAGACACATTTTTTTTATATTTTTTAGCAAAAGTTATGTTTTAAGGCCTGGCCATTCACTGGGAGGGTGTCAGATTCCCCCCCTCAGATTTTGCAACCAGTATGTTCCTTCCTCGATCTTCTCGACCACCTGAAAAGGTCTGAGCCATATATTTTTGAACTTTGAGTGTTTTCCTTTGGACTCGTTTTCTTTATCCCACTTCAAGAAATTTTTTTCTTTGGCCTTATGTTTTTCAAACCATATTTTAACTACCTACTGATGAGTGGTGAAATTAACCTTAGCCTTCTCTCTTTCTTCATCTAGAATGAGAAGGGTGTCAATCCTTTGTTGTAGAGTAGATGAAGGATGACCTCTTGATGCTTGGACATGCTGCAAACATGGAAGATACAATCCGTTTGGAAGAACGATTTCTTTCCCATATACCAAAAAGTATAGATATTTTCCTATGGCTTATTTAGGTGTTAGTCTATCAACCCATATGGAATTATGAAGTAAATTATGACAATTCCTTTGATTTTCAACAACTATCTTTTTTTAAATTCTCATCGGGTTTTTATTAGTTGACTTTGCTACCCCATTCCCTTGTGGATAGTAGTTTGCAGAATATATTATTATGATCCCCTTATCAAGGAAAAATTATATCAAGAGCATGGAAGAAAAGTAGGCAGATGTGACATCCCCAAAATTAAAGTATTTTTGAAATTTAAAATTCGTTGGAAATTATTCTGTTTTTAGTAAATTCGAATTTGGAGATTTTTTTGCCATTTATGGCAATTTCGAATTTCGAATTTGATAATTGTAATTAAATTATTACGACTGTTGGGAAGAGACCTAATTTGACCCAACTAACTATTTGACTTGACACTTGTATGAAAACAGAATATTTTATATTGATTGTAGGAGGACAAATGGAACAACCATGTTAAAATCAGCTGACCATGACTCCATGAGTGGGGAACATGTTGGAACTACCTTTGGGTTGATTATTACAAGTGGCAAATCAGATATTTGGCCATTGGAAACCCCTAAAAATTAGGGATTTAGAAAGGAGTGAAAATTCCCAAGGGGGAAAGAAAAACCTAGGCAAAAGGATCATTGTGTTAAATAGGCATATGTGAGGAGGCAATACATTGTGGAGTACGCGAGAAAGAGACTACTACTAGTTTTCGTTCTTGTTGTTATGAACACCACTGATTGAGTGTGAGGCAAGAGGAGTCTGTGAAAGACATTGTTGAGGAGGATTTTTTGAATTAGCCCTCATGGATTCATGGTTAGGCTAGGGGGTGGATTGGGCAAGTGAAATTGACTGACCTGTCCTACGGTTGGGAGGAACGTGGTTTTTCCCTTTGTCTCCCCACGAAGCGATCCAGATATGTATTCTATCTCCTTCTCTGTTTAAAATGACTAAATTGGTTTAATGGAATGTATTTGTCATTTAGAATGGAATAATATTATGGATGAATTATGTTCGCCCTTGTGAAGCATAAAAATTCCTGAATGTCATCAGACTTAGTACTGAATAATTTTTTCGACTTAAAGCATAGAATGAATAATGAAATTCCTTTTCGTTACTTGTGTTACATGAAGAATGTGTATGGCCAATTCTAGAATTTATCCTACAGGCTGGATTATTACTGTATATATATATATAGGAGGTTAGTACTCCATACTAGTTCCAGCATAGGTATAAGTATAAGTATATATATATATACCTGGATGTATTTCTGATAGATATCTATGTATATAAGTATGTCTATTTGTTTAGATGGCACTCGGCATGAACACGATAGGAGAATAATTCAAACTCAGTGTCGATAGCAGGAATTATAAGTTTATACCTACACATATACAGATCTGTCCTACATTCGATAAGTAATCGTTTCCAACAAACATGCAATTACGATAACAGGAACAATTACAAAATGTAGGAACTATAGGGAACATTTTTTCTGATATACATATTCCTTTTCCTTATTATCAAGCRTTATCACAGATTTGCTCAGAGGGATTTTGTAACATTATAAAGAGTAGTACATTTTCCAAGAATTTTTTAGATGAAAGAACCTATCAGATATACCATACCACACCAAACAACTAAAGAAGGACCAATAGATTTATATATGATGAYAGTTTATATAAAGAAATAATCCAGATGYAGTGTAGAGAGTCGGGAATTCTCAATCCCTTTTGTTATATATAAGCAAATTCAAGCTTGTATAATCAYTTAAGGTATAGATCCAATCAAACCCTCTATGAATGGAGGTAATATAAAATCAGACAATTCGTATATACGAAAGTAAGGAAATTTAGGAACAGGTTGAATACATCTCTGAATATAACAAGTAGCCTGCCGAACTAATTGCAAACTCAGATTGAATTTTATCTTGGTAAATGCGAAAGGATTTCACACCCAATACTCTTAGTTGTCAAAGGCATACGTTGTTAAAGTTGAAAATAAAGTTACAGGATTAAAAGACTATAAACTATCAGTAACTCCAATATAACAAGAAAATTTAGATCGTATATATATATTCCTTTCCAAAATTTGAGATAGGGGTTGGTACAAGAAAACCCGACTAAACCATTCAGCTAGACCCTTTAGTTTTACTGTCAACTCTCGTATTGGACCATGGAAATATTTTTTTTGCAGAGTTTGAATAGTATACAAATGAACATTCTCTACCACAATCTACCTTGAACGCTTAAGCTATTTGGAAGGGTAGAACAAAATCCTGAATACCTTTGGCGTGGGCGATCGAATTTGCACTTCATATCTTCACGCGATAGAAACCCTGTACATTGCAAAATACATCTTTTAGTCTTGATCAAACAAAGATGGAAGATTTAAGTTAATATTAAGAAAAATAGCCGAAGTAATACTCATATGTAGTTGGAGGGGTTTGACATCCTTCACCGCTGCAAACAAACCGCATGCCTCCCAAGCCGATAAGGGAGGAGGGGCCCAAAATATCCCTGGTGGGTGCCCTCGCAAAGAAATCGGAGAGGCCCACCATTAGCATTGTGGACCAGTAAATAGCCAGAATAAAATTTTAAAGGTTGTCTTATGACAGGTATAAACCAACATTTAACTCAAAGTAAAATGTAAATATGAGATGTTGCAGACCAATAAACATTATCACTAAAATATGTTTCAAATTTGTAATTTATCTTAGATATAGACACATTACAGTGCCAAAAATCCCAGTCGTGCTTACCCCTTTGAAATGTATTCAGATTTGTAAGAGGAGGAGCAAGGACGGCATAAACCCCAATCGCCAATTAGTATGTTTCACGAGAATACAATCTTTGTTTTAAGATTTAGACTGACTACCAACCCTTGGTATGAGCAGTCCCCAAAAAATAAGTGTACAGTCAAACGTTTTCATCGAATAGTCGAACAACCGAGAACCTGAAAATAACCCTCTAACCAGACGCCCAACTAGGTTAGTGACGACAATCAAAGTATGTCCGAGTGACTCAAGTATCGGGGACTAATCATAGCAATGGGCACATACAAAACCCTAACCTAATAAACTCCAGAGCTATAGTTATAGAAAAGCACGATGTATGCTAGAGAGAAATCCAGTACTTAAACCAGTGAGTATAGAGCTAAAACAAAAAATGCTACCTATGTGAATTCATGAACAGGAGTTATAAATAAAATTAAGATTGAGCGACTTTACAGAGCATTTGATTAAGGATTTTAGTTTCAGATTTTGATGCTTACCGATAGAAGGAGAAATCCTGAAAGGCGCTTCTTGCCACCATTCTCCTCACACCGAGAGTGGTCCAGAAGCACTAGGAAAGTGCAAGGTGTTTCCTTTCGGAGCAAGTTTGTTCAGAATGACTTCATACAACTACAGTTACCCTAAAACCTCGAACCCGATGCTTATTGAATGCAAAGAGTAAAATCGAGAACGTGATATGTGATATGAGCGACTTGGAGTAGTTGGATTGGATGAGGGTACAGGGTCGGCTCTCGTCCTTCATCCACCTCCATTAATGGTGAGTCAACTATTAACTCCTGACTGTCAACCGGCTGCCATATAATTTATTTCTTGAAGACAAGGATGAGCCTCCTCAAAACTCTACGTTCAGAAATAGAAATCCTTTGATTACTTCTAGTTAGGTTGGTACTGGTAGTTACACTACATCTATACCAGGAAAGTTTAACCAAATGTTTGCTTAGATTCCTACTATTAACTAGCACTTAGGCCGTTTGTGAAAAAAAGACTCTCTGTCTACAAGTAGTTACCAAGGGAGTCATCAGAGTCGTATTTACTTAGGGAAAACCAAATAGTTAAGTGCAATGATGAAACATTTAGAGTTCAACACCCTCACTATGTGTACAAAGTATTATTCATGGGTTTTGGGTCTAAAGTTGCGCGTCCATGTTTTACAAAGAATCTAGGGCCTAAGTCCTAGGGTTAGGTACTACCCTTCTTCCAAAGAGTAACCTTTTAATCCCTTGTAAAAGCTAGTAGGACTTAGGCAAAGGTTGGATGGGAAAACTATGGATGTTGAGTCTATTATGTGTGGAAAGGGAAGGTGAATACTTTAGGTGTTAAATTTTCACAATAGAATTAACTCGATTCTTTGCTAATTATGAGTATGTGTTACAGTTTAGATTTTTAATGTACCTTAGAAGAAAAAAAAAATTATGATGAAATTGAGGTATATTACAAATGGTATTAGAGCAAAAGTTACAACATTGGAACTAAATAGGGCCACATTAGTCACTTAAGTATATGTTGCAATTTATGAAAAAACCAATAAACCTTGTTGTTACAAGAAGAAATCCCTTTCTATTTTGTGATAGTTATGGAAGCTCAGGATGATGCAGAAATCAGGATGGAGGGAAATCCGGAATAGATACCTCCTGGAGATCCAAGATAGAAAAACAATGGAAGCTTTCCCATGGAAGTGTTGGAAACAATGAGGAATCTTATTGTTGAACCACAGGTTTTCAAATCCGACAACGAGAAACTGAAGAAAGAATAGTAGGAACAACAAGATATAAACAAAGTTCTACTACACAGTATAGTGACCAAGAAAATCCCAAAGGATGATAATAACGAYGAAGAGGTCAGCAAGAGAGCTTCCAAGAACTCAGGACTGGAAACAGAAAAATGAGATAGCTCATCTAAAGGAATGCCTTCAGCTGAAGACAAAACTAAAATAGACAGAAAAAGGAAACAAGTAGACCACCTTGAAGGAGAATTCAAAAAGATCAAACCAAATACCTTCAATGGAGAATACAAGACAGGAGAAGAAGCTGAGGCATGGTTTTTGGACATCAAGAAATACTTCCAAATCTACAACTACTCCAATAATATGAAGGTCAGAATGCCCATCTACAATCTGAAGGGGAAGGCCAACATTTGGTGGCAAGACTTGAAATTGGCCAAGGGCCTAAAGAAGAAACAATTGGAATGGTCCAAATTTAAGAAGTATTTCAAGAAACAGTACCTTTTTGAAAACTACTATGAAAGGAAAACAAAATAATTTTACGAACTAAGGCTTGGACAGATGACAATGGAAGACCTTATAAATAAATTCCTAGAACTATTAATGTTCATACCTTACATCCGAGAAGATAAGGTAAAAATCCAGTGATTCTTATCCTTCTTACCACAGTTCTACTGAGACATAATTGAATTTGACAACCCCAAATCATTAAGTGAAGTGTTCAGGAAAGTACAAATGTGCTATGATCAATATACACAGTGGGCAGAGTTTCCTAAAGCCTAGAAGGACAAGAAACATGAACGGATGAATCAACAAAAGAAGGGATACCAGCCAGCTCCCTATCAGAACGCAGCAAAAAGCTTCCCAAGGAAATACTTTCACACAAACCATCCAAGCACACAGGGAGGTGGTAAACCAGTAAACCTGAGAACAAAGAAATTCGGGGATAATCCCCGGGAACCTTTAAAGTGTTGGGAATGTGGGGAACTACATCTCAGGAGGAAATGCCCACATTTAAACACAACAAATAGAACTTTTGTACATAATCTACAGGAAGCTTCAATGATGGATGATGTAGGCAGAAGCATGCATCGGATTAATGCATCCATTGACAATCGACAAGAGGACCACCAGTCCTCGGTGGTAGAGATCGAAGGTAAAATCAATAACACTCGAAATTCTGTTTTAATTGACCCTGGAGCTACATTAAGTTATATTACTCCTAATGTAATAGATTCAAACAAGCTTAAGAAACCGAAACACACAAAATCATGGCTGGTATAGCTAGCAACAGAAACCAAAAGAAAAGTAGTTGACTTTATTTATGATTTCGAGTTCAACTTAGATTTTTAAATCCCAATCATCCCTCTTAACATTGCAAATCTTTGTCAGAGAATTCTCCAAGATTTTATTGAAGGCTTCTACTGTTCCATTTTTGTATGGATAGTATGGTGTACTCTTCTGGTGAAAGACTTCAAAATCCTCAATCATAGCCTTCATAGTATTGTTGATAGAGTGAGTACCTTGATCACTCATCAAAATTATTGGACATCCAAATCTGGTGATTACTTGCTCAAACAAAAAGTGTGTTTCTATCTCTGTGCTGCAGTCTTTGACTCGTGTTGCTTTTTCCCATCTTGTTAAGTTTGTTGTTGCATTAATGATATATCCTTCTCATGAACTTTTTTCTAGTGGATGGATTGGACCAAAAAAGTCTATTTCCTATTTTTCAAGTACCTACAAAGTTATTTGTGGTATCAGGGGCATCTCATCCCGTATATTAGGTTTACCAACCCTCTGACATACATCAAATTTATAGAAATATTCCTTAGCATCTTTGTGAATTGTTGGCCACCATAGTACTCCATGCAATAACTTATGTGCGGTATTTTTTTCCAGCATAATGTCCTCCCTCTATTCCCTCATGAGCTTCTACCAAAATCCTATGCCTTTCGTGCTCTAGTACACACCTTCTCAAAATGTTGTCTGCGCCCATTTTAAATAAGTATCATGCAATCAATTGATAGTCTATAGCTCTGAATACTAGACTTTTCTTTTGTGCGATGCTAAATTCTTGTGGCACAATCCTTGTACTCAAGTATTCAATAATATCAGAAAAATATTCATCATCTATTTGTACTGAAAACAACTGTGCATCAGGAAAGTTATATTTCAAGTTGGTAGGCTCTTCTCCATTAGTTACCCTTGATAGGTGATATGTTATTTCATTTAGATTCCCTGGTTTGACTATTACTTCAAAATCAAATTCTTGAAACAATAACAACCATCTATAGATCCTCCCCCCAAACACTGGCTTGTTAACTAAATATTTTAGGGAAGAATGATTTGTGAACATATTAAAGTGTTTTCCCAACAAATAGTGCATGAACTCCTAAAGTGAATATGCCATGGCTAAGCCTTCTCTTTCTATGGTGTTGTAATTCTTCTCTGATTCTAACAATTTTCTTCTTGCAAAGGAAATTGGATGGTCTAAATCCCCTACTCCTATCTGCGCTATAATTTCTCCAAGTTCTATGCATGATGCATCTACATGCACATGAAATGTATTTTCCCAGTCTAGGAATACTAGGATAGGTGTTGTGGCCATATTTTCTTTTAAGGTGTCCAACCCTCGTTGATAATCCTCATTCCACTAGAATCTAATATCATTATTTAACATTTTTCCACGATGCAGTAATCTGTGCATACTCCTTTATGAATTTCCTATAATATCCTGTATGTACTGGTGTTTCTCTCAATTGGTGCACTAATTTTGGTGGTGGTAAATTGAAAATGACTGCAATCTTAGCAGGATCCACTAGTAACTTTTGTTTACATACTATATTTCCCAACAATCTTCCAAAAGGTGTTCCAAAAATGAATTTCTTTATATTCAATGATATCTAACACTTACTACATCTTTCCAACATTAACCTTAACACTTCTACATGTTATTTTAACAGACTATATGCAGTCCAACCATCCAAATATACTTCTAAAAATTGATGTATGAATTCTTTAAAGGAATTTATGACTACTCTTGAAAATATGGCAAGTTCATTATTTATCCGAAATGGCATGATTGTGTATTGGTAGGATCCCCATTCTGTATCAAAAGTAGTCTTATACATGTCTTCTAGAGCTATCTTGATTTAATGGTAACTTGATAATCCATTTGTAAATGAGTATGCTTCCTGGCCTCCCACATTCTCTAATACCTCATTTGTGAAAGGGGTGGGAAATGGGACATGTAAGCAAGCATCATTCAATTCTGTCAAATATACATAGATCATTTTACCCCCTTGTTTTTTCTCTTGCACTACCATAGTATTTATCCATTCAGATTCCTCTACTGGTTCTATGATACCAACTTCAAACATTTTGTCAATTTATTCCTTCACTTTCTACTTATACATTAGATTCAGTCTATAAGGTATCTTTCTGATAGGTATTGCCTCATGTTTGAGAGGTATCTTCATCTCTCCTAGCTCTCCTTCTATGCCTTTCATCTCTGTAAAGGTTTTTGGGAACAAGTCATTGTATTCGCGTAGTAACTATGTTATTCTTTCCACTGTTTGTTCATCCCAATAGTCTCCAATACTTGCCATTTTAGGGTTATCAGTTGTCCCAATGTTGATTTTATTCACTTTGATTGGTGTAGTGAATAATTATGACTCCAAAGATGGACCTCCCACCTCTCTTTCTCCTTCAATTTCTATAATCTAAATATTTCACATGTCATCCTCATCTGGTACTTCTTCTTCCACATGATAGCATGAATGTAGTTCCTTGACTGTCTGTCTTTTTTGTTGTTGATCATCTATCATGATTTAAAAATCTAGTTCAAAAATTTATATTACACCTTTTATCTGCTTTAGTGTTGAATCAATTTTGGGGTTCTCATTTTCAAATGAGAAAGTTACTATAAAATTTCATTGTAATGTTGTTCATTCTGCAATGCCTCTATGCATTTCATGGTCTACCTACTAGTTTTCTAGAATTCCTTCCATTGTATGGATCAATTTATGAGGCCATTCCTCTGGTGGTGTCATCCTCCAATGTATAATGCACTTCTCCAAGTGTTTTTTTGGTGTTCCTTTCCCATCATACCTCTACATTTTATTTTGTCTTGTTTTGCACCAAATCTAATGCGCAATAATTGTCTACATTGGTACCAGTCCCAAATTGTTTCTTTATGTGCACTCTAGAATCTTGCAAATGTATCCTTGAGTGAAATATTGAGGGATAAGAGCCATTGATTATATCATAATTCCTCTTCATATTGTATCATAAATTATTCTAAATCATTTACCCCATCAAAACTTGGAGGTTCTCTTATCTTTGTGCCAACCCATCTTAATGCGCGGTTTATTCTTGTGCACCTTATTGTAGAAACTTCATGTAATCTCTGTTGCCAATTCTCAAAACCTATATCTAAGTCAGAAGCACATGATGTGATGCTTCTTTAGCTGAGTACCCCATCTACAGTTGGGTTACCATAATATTTTGCGCGCATGGTGGTTCTATACAACTGGTTTATTTCCTCTAGATCTAAGCAAGTGGGTTCTACAAACCTTTCTCCCTCTAATGGATGTAATGGCACAATGACTCTATATTCTCCTCATTCAAATTTCATTTTTATTGTCTTCAAATTGATTATGGACGGGTTATACAATTCCCAATCCAATCCAAGCAAGGTTGGATATGGTGTTGTGCCATCTACAATCTCTATTACTTCAAAGTCTGCCTTATTGCGCACTCCATCCAAATATACTGTCACACCTTTAAGCATTCCAATTGGTAGAACTTTGTGTTGATTTGATAACCTCAACTGGATATGTGAATAGCCTAGTGTGGGCTCTCCCATACACTGTCATGTATTCTTAGGTAAGACATTTACTTTGGAGCCTAAGTCCAGTATAATATCCCCCATATTGAAATCTCCAATGTTGGAATTCAGTCGAAATTCTCTGTTTGTCCTCCTTCTTGTCCCTCATCTGATTGTTTTATTCTCTAACTTCCCCTCTACCTATGTGCTGCATATTTCTAACATATTTTGAAAAAATTTAACAGATGTTGGATCATTCAGTAGCTTAACACAGGATTGTTGAAAAATATTTAAGGTACTTACTTTCCCTAAAGGTTGTGCTTCATTGATGTGGTCCATTGATGAAGGCATCTCATACATTGGTATGTTCTAAGTATGTTTCACAACTAATGTAGAGGAAACATATTTCTTGAGGAACTCTTGTATGGCCTTCTTGAATGTCTCCTTTTCTTTCCATGCATCAAACTGCTTTTGTGTTTCAATATTTTTATTTACCCATTGGTGTTGTGTTGGATATTTTCTAACTGCGTCAGTTCCTATCTTAGCACCTCCTCGTCTAACTATGTTTATGTTTTTTCTATCCTCCCTCGCCTCTATATAAATCCATTAGACATTCTAATTGTTCTGATTTCTCTTATCTTGGATATTCCCCAACAATGTTGGACAATCTTCTATGTCATGGTCTATTGTGCGATAATACATACATGTCATAGGTGGGAGTGGACATTCCCTTTCATAGAAAACGATTTGTTGGAATTTGTGGAACACTATTGGACCTCTGCCTCTTCCAATTCCTCCTCTACCTCATCCTCCACCTTTGTAGCCAGTTCAGTCTCCTCGTGGTGCATTGTACCAAGCCTTTCTGATTATACTGTGCGAGGTTATATTGTGGTTGTGCATTCTTGTATTGTGGTTGTGCAGTGTTATTGATCCAGGGGATTGAATTTTGCTCAAAATTCAAAGTGCTCGGAATTGCTTCAAATCGAACAGGTGCATAGGCCTCATCGTCGTGAACCCAACACAACTCATTTGGGTTCAAACGGACGTCGGATGAGAGAGATATCGCGTTCTGTTCAAATCGTCAAACAGGTAAAAAAAATGTGCTGACTGTACAGTCCATACAGTCTGTACAATCCGTATGGATTTTAACGTGGCAGGGCCGTACGACATGTGGTAGGGCTGAGTTGGTAGGATCATATGACACATGGCAGGTGTTGGTTGGCAGTTGGACGAAAAATCATTTCTTGACACGTGGCTTGTTTGTGGAAAATGGGATGGTGACACGTGGCCCAATCAATGGCCGCTACGTGTCACTTGGACAATGGTTTAAAACTTTGGTAGTTGGCAGGACTCGACCTCGCGACCTCCGAGGCAAGGGGAAGATATTTGGGAAGGGTCGCCCAATCGGTGTGCCCACATGTGTTTCTTATTATATATATGATTTAAAATTGATTTGAATTGAATTATGTGTGAGTTGGGGTGCGATCCGGGCCGGGGCTAAGCCCCGACCCCCTGTCATATATGTTTGCAATGTAACCACCATCACATGCACCATCCGACCCCATTACCATATGGTTTAAAACCTTATCCCTTTTTGTATATGTGCACGGTCACATGGTGACCCATACGCCCACGGACTTGGCAGTTAGGGGCTAGGTGTGCCCTAACCATCCTATAGTTTGCACCGTTTTGTGGTTGTGCCCGGTGCTGAGTTTTAACATAAATATGCACGTTGGGGCTAGGTTGAGGAGGCATAGGTGCATTTTGGCGATCCAGAGACAACAAGTTTGAAGGGGAACTTCCAGGAAGCCTATCTTCTTCAATTTTTGGCCAAACGAGGTGCCGAAAAAGCCCAGCTAGGGGTTTTTGGACGTTCT
>SNQJ01S0079122.1:3683-39680 GCA_010110895.2 Picea sitchensis | reverse complement strand
TGTCTTTCATTCATATGTTACATGTGGGATTTCCTTAATCTACTCCACATCCCAGAGATCCTCTTCCTCATCACTTTCCAAACCCTCTTATCAGCTATGACTCTCTTCTTATTATTCATCTTATATTGGTAGGGTACTCCATTGTGTGTCTTTCTAGTTGTTTCCATTATATTATTTATCTGATCTTCCTCCATCATGATTGGGTCCATAGCCTCCTTCTTCTTTCCCTTATCCATCTCTTCCTCCATTTCTCCACCTCTTGTCAGTGCTTCCCCCCTTGCCCCATGCACGCAAGGAAGTTTAGTTGTTTAATTCCATCGTCATCATATCGTTGCTATCCAATAAAATCTTGATTGAAGTGTATAGTGATCTGATATACCTACCTCTGGGTCATTTTTAGAAACTTCTGGTATGTTGCATTGTAATACTTCACGATATCTACTGTAAATTCTATGATAAACCCTGCAACAATATTGTCTAACCAACAATCTATTGCGCGCATGAATTTGTTGTTCACTTGTTGTAACTAGCTGATCTCCACAAAATTCCATTCGATCTATCTAATTCGATTTGTAGGGTGGTTGTGTTTTAACTTCAATATCCACTCCTGTAACACATGCAGGAAATCATAGAAAAATACCTCATGCAGGTTGCTAAACATGTACTTGTCTAGATATTTATGCGATGTTATATTAGGGTTTATGTTATCCTTCTATGAAAATTCTAGCTCCTTTTTTTTCAACCATATTTCAATCTCCACCTTCTTTGGATTCCACGGTCTCAACATTCCCTTTTTGTGCCTTCATTCTTGATGCAAAACCCCTACCTTAGTAGGTTTTTCTTGACCTCCCGGTCTAAGGATCATTCTTAATCTCCCTTGAGCTTAAATGGATCTCTGATTCTCAGTTGGAATATTCAACACATATAACCACAGGTCCTTATTAGGAGTTATGCCTATGCAAACTCTCACTTCCCCATGAACATAAGCATGACCACAAACTTAACTCAAAGGGTGCATCAGATTTCACGAATTCACAATTCTTTTTACAGGTATCCCATGACTCATTTGATCCCCAAAACCATGAAATGGGCTAACAAATATTTTAACTCCTCCTTTATGCCTCAACCATGTGACCTCAGTCAAGTACCGGGGTCCACTTCTGAGAGCGTCAAGATTTCACAACTCTTGAGTTCACGATGTGACTCTTTCCCTTTTCCACGAAGTCCGAACTCACAACTTTCTTGCCTACAGATCGACAGTACTGATTCCTCCTCGATCTGACGGTCTATATTGTATCATAATTTCACATATCAAGTTTTCGCAACTCTTGACTCTGAGTCTCAGCTTTCTCCACACTCTCAAATTTCGAAGTGATGAAACTTCAAGGTGCTAGATCAACGATGCTCATTGATCCAGATCTGAAAACAGTTCTCCCTCCTGAGATTATGAGTGTTTAAAGATTCTCTCCTTAACCCCTCCACTGATCTACTAGATCCAACGATTCACAACGAATTGATAACTCTCCCTCTGATAATTTGAACCATCCATTCAGGTTCTTGATGCTCCTAGCCAGATAACTTGGCATCTCCTTCTGAGCTTCATTTCTATGAGGTAACTTCAGCCTCATCTTTCCTTTGAATGATTCGAAGTCTCTATCCCTTATGATCTTTTTTCTTGCTACAAACTCAAGGATTCTATGGAATTCTACTCGCACTCCTTGCGAATTCCATGATAATCATTGATTATCTAAACTTCCAACAACTCTGTGCACTCCTTGCAATAGAAGTTCTTCAACCACCCACCTGGGTTGGAAAAGTCTAAGACATCAACCTGCCTGTGCATGCCTTGTACGACTCTATGTTATACTTGCACTTATGCTGGTATGAGAACAATAATATATCTCCTGAGCTTTTTTGAGGTAAAACTCATAACTTATTGACACACTCCTTGTAGACTTTCACTGCACTCCTTGCAGGAACTCTTAGGACGAGAAACAATTGAAACTCATACTCTCCCTCTCACAGACATCATACATTCAACATGAAATCATACATACACAAAGAATTGAAACAAATGCATAATATATTATATAAGAAAACTGTAAACATACCATTCAATAGATGCAAATAGTATTCATCACAACACCATGAGATTGAGTCAAAGAATTCTTATATTAATTCAAGTGCTTATGTACATGGGTTCCATAACAACAACTATCTGGTTATACAACTTCTACAATCTTTGTTCTTCTCTGCTCTCCTATTCTCTTGATTTATAGATCTACTCTTACAATTTAGAATAATTGATGGTACAATACAATACATACGAGGGATATTTCTAGAGTTTTCCCTCCTATACCTCTAAGCTATCTAATAAAAAATAAAGACTACAAGTACTTCACATTTATTACAATAAATGCCTCCAACCAATAGATGAGAGAAAACGCTCAAGATCTGTGTTACAATCTCCAAACCATAAAAGAAAAAAATATATTTTCAAGATATTACATTAATCCTTCATCCTTTAAAATTCAAAAAATTCTCAAAATGTGTGCTGGTGCATATCCAGTTGTCCTCTGCTTTGCTTTCTTTGTTGGCGATTCTTTTGCATCATACTCCTCTGGCTGAAAAAATCATGAACTCCTATTCATGAGCTCCTGCATCGTCTATCCATGTTTCTGGATCTCTTCTTTGCTTTCCCAACTGGAATCTTCAATCGGGTGTCCCTTCCACTTTATCAAATATTCAAAATATGTCTTTCTCTGGGTCTTCTTGCTAATTCTTTGATCAATGATATTTTCCATATGCAGCTTTTCAGCTACAGGCATATGTTTGACCCATTGAAATTCCTTCTGAGTCTCTTCCCCATCCACTTCTTCTGCTGTGTAAGGATACAAATTTGCTACGTTGAATATGGGTGATATGCCCACACCGTCTGGCAATTATATCTCATAAGAATTTCCCTCAAATTTTCTCAGAATCTTACACAGTCCTATCTTTTTCATTTTCAACTTATTATATGTTCCCCTTGGGATTCTTTCCCTTTTTAGATGCACTAAGACCAAATATCTCACTTCGAACTGAAGCTCTTTTATGTGTTGATCTTCTCTATGCTTGTATTCTTGGTTGGAACTATGTAATCGTTCTTTAATCTTACAGTAGAGCTCTTGCATCTCTGCTGCAAAATATTTTTCTCCAACACTTCTAAACTCATGCTACTCTAAATCTCTCAACTCATATACACCTCTTGGCTTCATTCCATACATTATCTGGAATGGGCTTTGTCCTGTACTTCTGTTAAGTGAGTCATTATATGCAAATTTTGCTTGTAGCAAAATCTGATCCCATTGACTATGATGTTCAACTACAAAACTCCTCAACAAATATCCCAAGCTTCGATTTACTACCTCAATCTGTCCATCCATCTAAGGGTGATATGTTGAGATAAAAGATAAAATTGTCCCCATATTTTTCCATAGTGTCCTCCATAAATGACCAACAAATTTGGTGTCTCAATCTGAAACAATACTCCTGGGTAAACCATGAAGTCGAACAACTTCTTTGAAAAACAGGTTTGTAATGTGCATTGCATCACTGGTCTTCTAACATGGAATAAAATGTGCCATTTTTGAGAATCTGTTGACCACCACAAATATGGAATCACAACCCATTTGTGTCCTCAGAATTCCTAACACAAAATCCATGCTTAAGGGATCCCACGTCCTCTCTGGTACTTGAAATGGTTGATACAATCCTATATTCTGTATTTTCCCTTTTGTGTGCTGGAAAATTCTACATCTATTGACAAATTTCTTAACATCTTTCCTCATCCCTGGCCAATAATATAAACTATTCAGTTGAGCAAATGTCTTATCATGGCCGAAATGTCCATCCAATCCTCCACTATATTTTTCGTTCAAAAGATTCTCTCTCATAGAAATCTTCGGGATACACAACCAATTTCCTTTGAATAATAATCCATCATGGATCAAGTATTCAATCCATTGGATTTTGTATCTCAGAACAAGATTCTCACATGCTTCATAAGCATCCCTAAAATCTGAATCATCTATGTACATATCCTTAAGGAAATCAAAACCTAAGGTCTTCACATGAAACTCTTGTAGAATCAAACATCTCCTGCTCAATGCATCAACAAACTTGTTAGGAGTTCCATAAATGTGCTTTATAACAAAAGTGAATTTCTCCATGAACTCAACCCATTTTGTATGTTTCTAGTTTAGTTTCTCCTGTCTAGTTACGAATTGTAAAGCATGGTTATCTCTATACAAAAAAACCTCTTTCGGAACCAAGTAGTGCCTCCATTTCTTCAACACCTGTTTGAATGCATAAAACACATTATCATATGTGGAATATTTCATCTTGGCATCATTCAACTTCTCACTGAAGTATGAAACTAGTCTATTGTCTTGACTCAAGATTGGTCCAATCGTAAATCCACTTGCATCACATCTCACTTGAAATGTCTTACTGAAATCTAGGAGAACCAAAACTGGTTGTCCAATTATCTTCTCTTTCAACAACTTGAAAGTTTTATCTGCCTCCTCTTTCCAATGAAAAGATTTATGTCTTTTCTTGACCGTGTCCATCATTGGCACACTAATCCCACTAAAATTCCTGATGAACTTCCTATAAAAACTAGCTAATCCATGGAAGTTTCTGACTTGAAAGATATTCCTCGGCGATGGCCATTCCTTTATTACTTTTTCCATCTCAGGATCCATCTTCAACTCATTCGAAGAGATCATGAACCCCAAATAAATAATCTCTTTCTTCATGAAAGATGATTTCTTTAGATTTATCAACAACTTCTCTTGTTTCAACCTCCTCATCACTAGAGTTAGGTGTCTCAAGTGTTCTTCTTCAGTCTTACGGAAGATCAGTATATCATCAAGATACACAATTACAAACTTCTCAATGAAATATTTCAAGACTTCGTTCATTATTCTCATAAAAGTACTTGGCACATTCGTCAAACCAAACGACATGACAAGCCATTCATATAGTCCTTCATTCGTTTTGAATGTTGTCTTCCATTCATCACCTTCCCTCATTCTAATCTAATCATATCCTCTTTTCAAATCAATTTTTGAAAAAAACTTTGCTCCACTCAAGCAATCCATCAACTCATCCATCCTCGATAAAGGAAATCTATACCTGATGGTGATTTTTTTATAGCCCTCGAGTCTGTACAAATTATCCATCCACCATCCTTCTTTGGACTTAACACTATTGGCACAGTGCATGGACTCAAGCTTTCTCTAATCAATCCTTTGTCCACCAAATCCTGGACTTGCTTCTTGACTTCTTTATTCTCCTGTGGTGTCAATCTGTACGCTTCTTTGTTTGGTAAACTCACTCCTGGTATAAGATCAATGTGATGGATTATACTTCTGATGGGAAACAAGGAACAAGGTAAATTTTCCACCACTATATCAATGAAATTCTCCATCATTTCCTGAATTTCCTCAGGTAAATCATCTATCGAAGTACTGGTTAGAATGACTTTAGGTTTCCTCACTACAACAAATTGCATGCCTTCTTATTTCTCGACTTCATCCAGAAGTTCCTTCCCACTCATGAGAAGTATAGTATTTCTGGTTTCTTCTTTCACCTTCTTGTCTTCAATTCGCAGCAACATATGCGTCCTACCATTCTTCTCCAAGGTGTATGTGTTCTTTCTCCCATCATGAACAACATTTTTTCCATATTTCCATGGTCTCCCCAACAAAATATGGAAGACATCCATGGGAATAACATCACATAAGATCTCATCTCTATATCCCCTATCTTAAATTCAACTAAACATTGTTTAGTGACTATTACCTAATGTCCATTTTGCAACCACGAAACCTTGTATGGTCTTGGATGTGCAACTATTTCCAGTTCCAGCTTCTCCATCATTTATGTGGATACTAGATTATATGTAATTCCACTATCCACGATTACCTTGCATACCCTATCCTTGGTCTTGCAAGCAGTTCTAAACAAAATGTTCCTCTGGACTGGATTTTCTATCTCCTTCTCTGGTTTCAAGAGAACTTTCCTCATCATTAAGGATCTTTTGCCTTCTACATCTTTTTCCTAGACATTTATCCTTTTTTCTTCTGAAATGTGAGATTCGCCTCCTCCATCCCTTTTTCTATTGGGGCATTCGAAAGACTTGTGTCCTATCTTTCCACAGATAAAACATTTTATTTCACCACCTCTACCTCTTCCTCTTCCTCTGGCTTGAGAAAAAGTGTTCCTATCGACATACTATCCTCCTTGTGAACTTCCTCCCCTTTCTGGGTGAGTATGAGGTTTATTTTATTCATCCTTGGGCTTTTGTACTCTATCCTGGGCAATTGATTTGCCTCTGCTCTGACTTCTACCTCTGCCCGTTTGACCTTTCTTTCGAGCCAATTTTACTTCTTCCTTTGAAGAAATTTGATAAGCATCTTCTACATTCTCGATTGTCACCATGCTCATCTCATCTTGAATTTTGTATCTCAAGTCATTCATGCATCTGGCAACCTTTTCATCATCACTCTCATGATGACTTGCCCTGATGTTTAGCTTGTAAAATTCCTCAGTGTATTCCTTCACTGTGATCCCTTTCTGTCTCAAATTATGAATTCTTCTAAATAGATTTATTTGGTAATATCTGGGTATAAACTTGGATTTCATATTTATGACCATCCTATCCCATCTTTTGATTCATTGCTTTCCTTTGCAATGCCTGTCAGCCTGCAGTTCATCCCACCACAATGTTGCATTCCCTTTAAGTCTAGTGACATCATGTTTTACTTTCGTATCTTCTTCGATATCCTCATAGTTGAAGTATTTGTCCAAATATTTAAACCAATCTAGCAACTCCTCAACATCTAATTTTCCTTCATACATCAGTATGTCCATTTTTTCTCTGGCTCCTATTCTTGCAACATCTTTGAATAAACGTTCCTCCACAGCATCTTCGGCTACAACTTCTTCTTCATCTCCAACTTCATTTTCTCTTTCGGCCTCACTGATATCTCCAATATCAGTTGTTCATCTCTGTGTTGTCTCCATAGCATCCAATCGGGCATGAAGTTCCCTCATTTCCCTTTCCATGGCTGGATCGGGCATGGTTCTATCTTGATGTCTTCTTGGCAACATTGTTTAAATCTATTCCACGCAAAATTTAAATCACAACTTGCCTTCTGTCTCCCTTTGCTTACATAAAAAACATGATTATATGCTCTGATACCACCTGACGCAGCACCCCTACCTCAGTAGGTTCTTCTTGACCTCCTGGTTTAAGGATCATTCTTAATCTCACTTGAGTCGAAATGGCTCGTTGATTCTTGGCTGGAATCCTCAACACATATAACCAGAGTTCCTTCTTAAGAGTTACACTTGCATGAAAAAGCACTAGGCGCGAACTCTCACTTCCCCGTGACCACATGCATGAACATAGACTTACCCTAAAGGGTGCATCGGATTTCATGACTTCGTGATTCTTGTTACGATTCTCATTTGACTCCTTCGATCCCTGAAACCCTGAAATGGGCTAACCGATCTTTTAACTCCTCATTTATGCCTCAACCATGTGACCTCAGTCAAGTCTTGGGTCCACTTCCAAGCGCATTGGGATTTTGCAACTCGTGAGTTCACAATGTGACTCTTTCCCTTTTCCCTGAATTCAAAACTCATGAATTCCTTGCTTACAGATCAACGGTACTAATTCCTCCTCGATCTGACGGTCTAGATTATATCAGAATTTCGCATATTAGGTTTTTGCGACTCTTGAATCCGAGTCACAGCTTTCTCCACACTCCATATTTCCAAAGTGTCAAAACTTCAAGGTGCTAGATCAACGTCTCTCGTTGATCCAGATCTAATGGCAACTCTCCCTCCTGAGCTTACAAGTGTTTAAAGATTCTTTCCTTAACCCCTCCACTGATTTACTAGATCCAATGGTTCACAACGAATCAATAATTCTCCCTCTGATAATTTCAACCGCTCGTTCAGGTTCTTGATGCTCCTAGCCAGATAACTTGGCGTCTCCTTCTGAGCTTGATTTCTACGAGGTAACTTCAGCTTCGTCTTTCCTCCAAATGCTTCGAAGTCTCTATCCCTCATGAGATTTTTTCTTGCGGAAAACTCAAGGATTATATGGAATTCTTCTCGTAGTCCTTACGAATTCCACGATAATCATTGATTATATGAAATTCCCCCAACTCTACACACTCCTTGCAACAGAATTTCTTCAACCACCCACCTGTTTTGGAAAATTCTAAAACCTCAACCTGCCTACGCACACACATTCCACGACTCTGTTCTATACTTGCACTTATGCTAGTATGAGAACAACGATATCTCTTTTAAGATTTTCTAAGGTAAAACTCAAAACTCGTCAACACACTCCTTGCAGACTTTCACTGCACTCCTTGAAGGAACTCTCAGGACGAGAAAAAATTGAAGCTCATACTCTCCCTCTCATGAACTTCATACATTCAACATGAGATCATACATACACAAATCATTGAAACAAATTCATAATAGAGTATACAAGAAAACTGTAAACATGCCATTCAATAGATGCAAATAGTATTCATCACAACACCATGAGATTCAGTCAAAGAATTCTTATATTAACTCAAGTTCTTTTGTACATGGGTTCCATAGCAACAACTATCTTCTTATAGAACTTCTACAGTCTATGTTCTTTTCTTCTCTCATATTCTCTTCCTCTATATCTCTACTCTTACAATTTAGAATAATTGATGGCACAATACAATACATACGAGGGAGATTTCTAGAGTTTTCCCTCCTACAGCTCTAAGCTATCTAATAGAAAATAAAGACTATAACTACATCACATTTATTACAATAAATTCCTCCAACCAACAGATGAGAGAGAATTCTCAATATCTATGTTACAATCTCCAAACCATAAAAGAAAAAAATATATTATCCAGATATTACATTAATGCTTCATCCTTTCAAATTCAAAACATTCTCAAAATGCGTGTTGGTGCATATCCAATTGTCCTCTTCTTTGATTTCTTTGTTGGTGATACTCCTGCATCAATTCTCCAAATGATTCTTCTATGAATCCCATTCACTCAATCCCATGTAGTTCTAGTCGGCAAAGGAACCATTTGTTGGCTATTACTCTTTCTAACTACTTCATTGGACTGACCTAGGTTTAGATCTGAACAGGTTTCCAAATAAACCCTCTAAAACTATCATCCCTCCTTGTAAAACAAAAGGAAACACAACACACAGGATGTGTTGCGTAGTCTCACCCGAGATAGTTCTATGGATGAATGCAATGCTCAGGTGCTTTCAGTCTAGTAATGAGTGGGGTTCTGGGGTTATCACTGATCTTCTCAAGCCTTGATCTAATTATTCTCTCTATTATCCTTAAGATTCATTCTTTTGTTAATCTCATGCATCAATTCTAATAGATATAAGAGAGTTACTCATTCATCCATTCATAATCTAACTACTAACAAAAGGTAAATATGCAATAAACAACACACATGACACAGGTTTTATTGTGGTTCAACCCCTCCTGGTCTACCCCCACAAAGTTTTGGATTTTGAGACTCTTTTATTTAGTCTGCTGCAAAATATGGCATTGTGCACACTACATATCCGACCACACAATCAAGGGAAAGGTTCAAAAACCTATGTGATATGGACTAGAGCACACTAGGCTCCTCATCTTTTTATCTAAAACTTAATATCTAGCTACTTTACTCTTCTACAACTCAACCGCTTACAGCAACTGCTCAATTACAATCATTGAATCCTAACATCAGAACCATTATTCAGCTACCACTTGGAACAACAACCCCAAACTAGACCTCCTAGGTTCTTATTTTTACTAATTTACAATATTCTTATTTGATACCATCTCTTGCCAAAACCCTAACCCTAACATGGTTAGGTTTTACTTCTTGTGTACCTTGCATGATTTCTTCCTTTGCATGCAACTTTCCCCCGCACATGCTACTTTTCCTCCCAACTGTTCTTCTCCAAAATTGGGCCTTACCTTACCAACATTTGGTATTTCCTCAAAATAGGCATGCTCCCAACAACACCCAAGAAGGAATTGGAGAATGAAATAAATTTATTTCCATACTCTCCATTGTTGAACGTTGTGTTGTATAGAAAATATGTTCTGGAAGAAAATGAAGTGAAGAATCAGTTGTAGCAGCTACTATATTAGGGAGTGATTGAACCGACCACCTCACCTTGTGGGTCACCTATCATTATAGTACCAAATAAGGATGGGACTCGGTGGATGTGTATTGATTATATAGATTTAAACAAAATTACACTCAATAATCAATACCCTCTACCTTGTATCGATGATTTGTTAGACCAGTTGCAACACTTCAAGTAATTCACTAAGTTGGATATGAATTCAGGATACCACCAAGTACATTTCAAATAATAATACACCTACAACACCACCTTCAAGATAAGGCAGGGTCTATATGCATGGTTGGTCATGCAACTTGGCTTATGTAATTCACCAACTACATTTATGAGACTAATGAATGATGTATTACACCCATATTTAGATTAATTTGTTATAGTATATTTGGATGATATATTGGCTTATAGATATACCTAAGAAGAGAACATCTCACATCTTATGCAGGTGTTAGAAATACTGAAAAAGGTACCAACTACTGACTAACATCAAGAAATGTGAGTTTTCTTAGCAGTCATTAGTGTATTTTGGGTATTTGATTGATGGAGTATAACTCAAGATAAATACCACAAATATGGAGGCCATCAAGAAATGTAAAGTTCCTACAACTATCACTGAATATAGGATCTTTTTTGGGTAAACACACTACTTTTGGAAGCTCGTAGCTTCATTTTTAGTAGTAGTTGTACCACTCCATGCCATAAGAACGAGTGGTAATATTTTCTAGTGGGGGAAGAATCAACATAAGGATTTCAATGAGATAAAAATAAATACCAATAAAGTACCAATTCTCACATTATCAAACTTGCAAAAATCTTTCGAAGTGGAGATAGATGCAAGTGGTTATGCCATAGGAGAAGTTTTGATGCAAGGAGGAAGTCATGTATGCTATCATTCTAAAATATTTCATGGGGTAGTTCCCAACTACCCTACCTATGAGAAGGAACTCTATGCCCCGGTTCAATCTGTCAAGAAGTGGAATCACTATCTTATGGGAAAGGAGACTGTCATCCACACAGATCATTGACCGATATACTATTTACATGCCTAGAGTAAGTTACAACAAACTAGACATTACAAATGGATGAGAGTTTTACAACAATTTCATATAATCATAAAGTATAAGAAGGGAATCACAAACATATCAGAAGACATGATTTCAAGGAAACCCACATCCAAGATCTCATATTTTAGAAATATGATGCACATGGATCATTTTTCCCATGATGGATACAGAGAAACATACATAGAAGATGAGGACTTCAAGGAGGTGTTTTAGAATCTATAGGTAAACATTTGTATAGAAGAAGGTGATTGTAATTCTAACTATCATCTCCAGAATGGGTTACTCTACAAGCTAGACAAGCTTTGTGTTCTTAAAGGTGAAATATTATAGCTTATTAGAGAGGCTCACATCTCCAAGGTTGCAAGAAATTTTGGTGTTGGGAAGATGGTTGCTAACGTACAAAGGTATGTATATTTTCCTAGAATGAAAGAAGATGTAGCATGTTATATTAGAGGATGCATTCTTTTTTTACCAACAAATCCAATAACAAGAAGAAAGGTATATGCCATCCCTTACTTGTAACCAGTTGAACTTGGGAAAGAATTTCCATTGATTTGTGGGATGTTTACCAACAAATAGGAAGGGACATGACTATATATTTGTGTTAGTTGAGGGGTTCAACAAGATGTGCATTCTCATGTCTTTTAAAAATACCATCAAAGGGAAATAAGCAACAAACAAGTTATTTGAACAAGTATGAGTTCACTTTGGGATACCAAGGAGCATCATATTAGATAGGGATACCAAACCTCTCATTACATTTTGTACTACATTGTGGGAGAAGATGGGCACTAAGTTGAAGATATATACAATATTCCATCCACAAATAGGAAATATTCCCTAAATGGGGAGGTATGATTCAATTTCAATCATTATGTTATTTTTCATCTATCTCAATGCTTTCAAAGTGGAAAAAATTGTAGGAATCAACTTGCAGGGTCATTTTAATGGTAGGTCTCATTTTTTAAAATTGGGGTTTGAAACCTTTCAGAGCCATTTTTAGGCATAAAATGACATTTTTCTAGGTAAAACCCTTCTCATATTTAGCTAATATTAAATGACATTGATCTACACTCGGATACATTTCCAATGGCACAACAATCACGTCAATTAGAGCTTGTATGAAAAACTTATTCCTCCCACAATTTGACCTACTGTGTTGACCACCATAGTACAAGAGGATGCCATGTCATCCCCATCTATCATGCATATGGTGCTAGCCACGTGTATAATTTCTAGAATATTCTAGAAAGTCCAAAAATTTGTCACAATTGAGGGTTGATGAAGTCAAAACCCTACCCATAGATGGTTATCAATCTATGTTAAATAATGGGTTGCTAGGAGGAGAAGGGGTTCTATTTTCCATTGTATCATGTTCCATACCTGAGAAAAAACATATAAGAGTGGCATTTTGTGAACATAACATTGGAGATGAGGATTTTGTAGTAGTCATTCAAGCCACAATGCCAAAATATAACTCCTTAGTGAGTTCCCACTCCTTTGTATGTGCATTTATAACTGAAGAACATAGAGTGGAGCATAGGATTCACCTTCTAGCTAGGATTTTCTCTTGTATTAGGTTTCCCAAGTCAAATATTGTGTTAATTTGTGTGGACGATGTGTATCTAGGCTTGTTCTTTCATTTTTTACATTTCAGTTATTTCTTAAATTCAATCCATAAGATAGAGATAATAGATATGAGATATAAGGTAATAAAATACATAAATCTGAGATTTTAGAATATTATAAGATCTGTTTTGATGAAATATTGTAGTGGAATATCCATGACAGTTGTTAGAAAAACAGGATCGCGGAGGAATAAAATAAAACAAATTTATAAATAAAACACAGAAGATACACAATACAATAGAGACACATATATACATGGTTCACCCAGTGTGGGCTACGTCCAGGAGAGAAATTTCCAGGTCCTTCATTTATTATTATCCAACAAATGAAGGGATACAACCTACAACACACCCAATGCAACTTCCTCTTCTTTCTCTCACAATATCCTCTCTCAGAATACAATATTCACCATGATACATAGCCGCAATACATTTCCCTCATAAAAGAGGGTTGCCTTCTAGGGAAAAAAACCCTAACATAACTTCTACCATCAAATTTGTGACCTTATAATGAATGGTCTATATTTACTATGAAATTACAATATACATTTACAAGGAAAAATTTCCTTCTGGGGATTCACCCTCGAACCCCCACCGAAGGCACACTTTTCCCCAAACCCCCGTTGAGGGCCCACTTTCCCCTAGACCCACCGGGGGTTAACCCCCCCTGCACTCCCCCTCATGGAGGAGTGTACATTATTCTAGGGTGTAAAGTATTCATGGGGTATAAACATGACTGAAAACAAATACCTCTAGGTCAGGAAGATAACCAGGCTCCACAACCAACAATCTCCCACTTGGAGACTGATCTCAACAACTCCACAACTATTGTATCTATCAGAATACGATCCTTCTTGGACCTCGAAAATTTCTCATATTCACCTTCATGCCTGAAGACCAACTGAAACTGAACAGGAACCCAGTTTCTCCCTAGTTACTCCCTTAGTTAACATGTTTGCAAGATTCTGGCTAGAGTGTATCTTTTCCAACTTCAAATGTCCATCTTCCAAGACGGATCGTATGAAATGGTACCTGATATGTATATTCTTAGTATTTGAATGGAAGGCTGATTTCTTTGCAAGATGAATGGTACTCTCATTGTCACAGTACAACCTGTTATTATCCTGCTTCTTTACCAATTCTTCCATAAACCTCTGTAACCAAATCATCTCTTTACTAGCCTTTATAGTAGCAACAAACTCTGCTTTTGTTGTTTAAAGTGCAACAACCTTTTGCAGTTTGAAAATCCAACTTACTATTTTCAACCTACAGTAAAAACATACCCTGTGGTGCTATATTTATCACTTGCCATATCTGAATCAACATATCCATGTAGAACAATGTCTGAACCTTCAAAAAATAATGCATGAGTAGCAATACCTCTCAAATACCTGAGAATCCACTTTACTGCCTCCCAATGTTATTTACCTGGATTGTTCATATACCTGCTCACAACTCTGATTGTCTGTGAAATATCTGGTCTTATGCAAACCATCACATACATCAAGTTGTCAACTATTGATGAATAAGGGACTATGTACATGTATTCTATCTCCTCCTATGTCTTGGGACACATTTCCTTAGTTAATTTGAAATGGTTGGCCAAAGGTGTACTAACTGGTTTTTCATTCTACATTCTAAACCTCTCCAACACCTTCTCTATGTACTCATTCTGAGACAATGTCAATTTGCAATTTTTCCTATCTTTTGTTATTCTCATACCAAGGATTTTCTTTGCAACACCCAAATCCTTCATTGCAAATGAATTAGCTAATTTATTATTGAGAACATTTATATCCTACATATTAGACCATGCAACAAGCATGTCATCTACATACAATATCAAGATAATATATCTTCCATTTTCTATCCTTTTAAAATCAACACAGTGATTAGAATGACATCTACTATAACCTTGTTATGTCATAAACCTGTCAAACTTCAAATACCACTACCTTGTAGCTTTCTTTAGGCCATACAAGCTCTTCTTCAACCTGCATACCAAATTATCCTTCCCTTTGACCTCATACCCCTGTGGTTGTTGCATATAAATTTGTTCCTCCAAATCCCCATGGAGAAAAGTTTTTTTTACATCTAACTGTTCAAGATGCAAATCTTCTACTACCACAAGACTTAAAATAGTCCTAATTGAAGTCATTTTAACAATAGGAGAAAATATTTCATCAAAATCTATACCTTCCAACTGCTCAAGATGCAAATCTTCTACTACCACAAGACTTAAAATAGTCCTAATTAAAGTCATTTTAAGTCATTAGGAGAAAATATTTCATCAAAATCTATACCTTTCTTTTGTGCAAAACCTCTTTAAGCAAATAAGTCTAGCCTCGTAATTCACTTTTTCCTATAATTCTCCTTCAACTTGTAAACCTGTATGTATTCTTGAATGCTCTTTTTCCTGCAAGAAGTTGAACCAAATCCCAAGTCTAGTTATTTACCAGGGATCCATTTCCTCTTCTATCTTGTCTTCCACCATTTTTTAGTTTCTACCTTCATTGCATCTTCATAATATTTTGTTTCACCCATAATCAATCAACAATAAATAATACAATGAAGTAGAGCTTCGTCCAAGGGGTCTACTTAACCTGGTAGATATTCTAACAACACTTGCAGGATTTTGAGGTACTTGTTTCTCCTGTTGTTGTACATTTTGATTTTTTGGTTCCTTTGGAATTTATTTTTCAGTGATTTCATCAAGCACTGTGTATTCTGGTTTTTCTTTTTCCTGTTTCTTTCCCTGCAAATGATCTTTGTACATTACCTTCTCATTGAATATGAAATATCTACTCCTAATGATTTTGTGATTTTCTTAATCCCATAAGCAATAACCAAAATCATTAACACCATATCCAATAAAGGTACACTTCTTGTATTTTTCCTCAATCTTTGTTCTATTTTCTTTATCAATATGGACAAATGCTTCACAACCGAAAGTCTTCAAAAAGGACTAGTTTACCTTTTTACCTATATATGCCTCCTTTGGAATTCCACCATCCAATTAACTTGAAGGTCCTTTGTTTATTAATTAAAGAATAGTATCTACAACATCTTCCCGGAACTATAAGGGAAAACCAACATGCAATATCATACTTTTTTCACACTCCATGATTGTCTTGTTCCTAGAACTGTCTTCTCTCTATGAATCCCATGGTATGAATAGTAATAATCAAATTCCTTGTTGCAATATTAACCTCCATTTTCTGATCTGAGACACTTCAACCTTTTTCCTGTCTCTTTCTCAACCAAATCTTTCCATTTCTTAAAAGTATCAAAAACATCATTTTTTTTTCCGAATGCAATAAACCCATTTTTTTCTAGTTGCATCATCAATAAAAGTAAAATAATAATGAGATCCACCAAGAGATGATACATAATTTGGTCCCCATACATATGTATGCACAATATCTAACCTTTCACTCTTGTTTTATTTTCCAACTCTGAGAAATCTGACTCTCTTTTGTTTTCCATAAACACAATGGTCACAAAAATCCAAATAAATTTGTTTAAGATCTGGAAACAGATTTATTTTGCGAAGTATCTGGATCCCCTTCTCAATCATGTGTCCAAGCCTATGATTCCACAATGTTTTATCCACTCCTGTAGAATCTAAAGAGATAGAAGAGTCAATTTTACCAGTACATAAATATAATGTACCTACCTTCTCTACTTTTTCTATCACCGATGATTATTTGGTGACCTTCCACACCTTATCTGTAAATATGGATATACAACCTTCACTTTCCAACTTCCCTGTTGAAATTACATTTTTCCTTAGATCTGGAACATGTCTTACCTCTTTCAACAACCATTGGTTAACATTCATTTGCTTTATTTTTACCTTTTGCATTCCAACATTTTTTCATGGTGCATCATCACCAAAATGAACTTGTCCAAAATCACCTTGAACATAATATAAAAAAAAAAATCTTATGGGGTGTGGCATGAAATGAAGCCCCTTAAAATACTACCCAAGACTCAAAAATATTTTCTACAGAAAGAATCAAAGCATAGTGTGACACATTACATGTTACATTTGCTTCCTGATTTTTCTCCTGCTATCCACCTCTTTGTTTCTTTGGATCTATGTAGTCTTTCTTCAGATGTCCTTTCTTCCCACGATTCCATCACTCTATATTTCCAAATCTAGATTTGGATCTTACCTTCCTAGAATTATGGCAGTTTCCTGAGCCCTTTCCTCTATCCTTTTGTCTTCCCATGTTCTCCATGTTTAAGGCATTACCTAATGTCTCACCTGTGCCTTTTCGTCGCATTTCCTCACTAATGATAACACAAAAAACATCATCAAATTTAAAGTATATAAACTAGAGACAAAGTTACTTACAGCCATGACCAAGCCATTCTATCTTTGCAGAAATGACCACAAGTTTAGAAGATACCTAACCTCATCATCAAATTCCACTTTTACAGAAATTAGTTGATTAGTAACCGTATTAAATTCATTTAAATGATATGCAATAGACCCACCTTTTGAAATCTTCATATTAAATAATCTCTTCATTAGAAATACCTTATTGGACACCAAGGGTTTTTCATATAGTTTAGCCAATGCATCCATCAACTCCTTCATTGTATTTTCTTTTGAAATATTGAAAGCCATCGACGTTTCCAGGTTCAACCATATTGTTCCTAGTGCCTTTTTGTCAAGAACATCCCATTCTTCATCCTCCATGGTTCTCAGATTCTTTGCTATTTTACCCAATGGTAGGAATATATCCTTCTGATATAAATAATATTCCATATGCATCTTCCATAACTGGTAGTTTTGGCCGTTAAATTTCTTGACCCTAAACTTTCCATCTTTGTCCATCGCTCCCACTCGAACGAGGAACCCTCTTTTTCTGCAAGTCACATTTCACTCCAATACTAGTTGTTAGAAAAAAAGGATCGCAGAGCAATAAAATAAAACAAATGTAGAAATAAAACACATAAGATACACAATAAAATAGAGACACAGATATACGTGGTTCACCCAATGTGGGATATGTCCACCAAAGAAATTTCCAGGTCCTTCCTTTATTGTTATCCAGCAAATGAAGGGATACAACCTACAACACACCCACTGTAACTTCCTCTTCTTTATCTAACAAACTCGTCTCTCAGAATACAATATCCACCATGATACATAGTCGCAATACATTTCCCTCATAAAAGAGCATTGCCTTCTAGGGAAACAAAATCTAACATAACTTCTACCGTCAGATCTGAGACCTTATAACGAACGGTCCATATTTACTATGAAATTACAATATACATTTACAAGGAAATTTTTCCTTTAGGGGCCTGCTTTCTCTCGGAACCCACAGGGGGATAACCCCCTTTCACTCCCACGCATGTAGGAGCATACATTCTTCCAGGATGTAAAGTATTCATGGGGTATAAACATGGTTGAAAAAAAATACCTTTGAATCAAGAAGATAATCATGCTCCACAACCAACAACATTTTACATATCATGGGGGGAGAGGCACTTTTTAGTTGAAATAGGTTTATAGGTATTGTGAGGAGGGGTTGCATAGGGTAGGAGAATTTTATAGGTATTATGGAGGTGTTATAGCTATTATGTGGTGGCTTGTTGGGAAAGAAATAAATGCATAATCAATAATTGTGAAACTCTATTTCGAAATAAGAAATTGATAGTGAGGTCATATCTTTGCCTCCTGATGAGATTGTCCAAATCCTTCATATGTAAAATGTTATTGAGAACTAGATCCCTTATGTTGCAAACTTTTATATGTATCAGTTTTCCTAACCCCCCATTTTATCTCTATTCATGTGTGTAGGGTTTTGTCTCTATTTTCGTATGGTTTACTTTTTCGTAGGTTGGTTCTATATATATTTTTAAGCCTTAAATAATGCCCCAATGTCAAGTATAAAACCCCTTATTAATCCCTCGATATTGAATTATTAGACTTATAGTATTATATTAGCATGTTACCCTTTCATTATAATTGTACCCTTTGTCTCCTATATATATACCAAAGAGACCTAGTCTTAGGATGATGTTACCTCATCTTGTACACCGAATATATTGTAAAACAAGGTTTCACCATCAAACTTTATTATTATCCATTGGATTTTTATCATTTTCAAGGAATTGGTTCATAAAATTTTGTCTTAGAGCATCAATCCTAGGGTTTTTCTTCTTCAAGTGATTCATATTGGAAAATTTTTGTAACATTTTTTCTGGGATGCCTCTAACAACAAAATTTGGAGGTTACTCAAGAGACATATCATAGTACCTCTACTAAACATTTTAGGTTTTGGTTCACTATAATGTCAAATACATAACCAATGGAAGTTAGGGCTTCTAAGTAGTCTTGAAATTAGTCTCAAACAAGTCATATTTTTATTTTCTCTATAAAAACATTTATGTGAAGTTTTAGACTCTGAAATTTTTAGAATCCTAAGGAGACATAGAAAACTACATGGGTAAATTTTTTAGATTTTGAATCATTATAATTTGTGAGATATATCTCATGGAAGTTTGAATTTTTTTACTAATCCTTAAATTAGTCATAAGCATATATTTTGGAAATTTTATATAACTTTTTATTAGTGAAGTTTCAGACTATGAAATTTTCAGAATTTTAAGAAGACATATTAGAGTACAAGGCTAAAATTTCATACTCATAAGGGTTCAAATTTTAGAGATATATCAAGACAAAGGTCAGCCATCCAAACATACTCTAAATTAGGGTTTGAAAGGTATGTAACTTACAATGGGAATAAATTTTGATTGGAATATCTATTTTTGGTGATTCAAAATTTGTGAAAAAGGGGGGAAAAGAGGAGAATTATTATTTTCTCACATGGCTCCAAATGTTCCTCCAAAATTTTCTTCACCAACTAAACATATAGAGAGATCAACCATGAGTCAATTAGAAATATATCAAATCTTTAACCAAATTGAAAAGGTGGAAAAGAAGATGAATGAAAATATGGAAAAGAATATGAATGAAAATCGAGAACATATGGAAAAGAAAATGGAAGAATTTTAAAATCCCATGTATGCAATTTTCTTACATACCCTAAATGAGAGAATTCGTAAAGGAGATAACAAGATGCAAGGAAATCATGAAAAAATAGAAGAAATAAAGATTGAGTCCTATAATCATGATTATATATCACTTCTAGATCCACATTATTGAGGATTCAATGCAACACCAATGAACTACTTCATTTTGAAGATAAATTTGAGGAAGTTTGATGGTAAAGATCCTATAACATGGATATTCCATATAGATAAATTCTTTGATATACACCAAGTTCCGAGCTTACAAAAGGTAACTATAGAATCCTTGTATTTAGAAAATGATCAATTTGTTTGGTATCAATGGCTTTGTGAAAGAAAAAAGGAATTTATTATCTCTTAGTCCATTTTTACAGATGAATTCATGGAACATTATGGAGATATTAAGAGAAATACATTCTTTGGTCCATTGTTAAATATTCAACAAAAATGATCTGTAAAATGTTGTGGATACTCTATTGGACAGTTTGTCATAACAGATCTAACAAAATATAAAAATATTTACTGTGAATGTTAATTTCCTTCAAAGCTTAGATTCTTTAATTACTGGTTTTCTAATTAAAATGTATGAAATAGCTTAAATGTGAATAATAGAGAAAATAAATAAATAATCACACACCATCCACAAATAAACACAAGATATAACCTAGGAAACCCAATACAAGAGAAAACCCATCTAGAAGGTGAGGCCGCTATGCTCTATTTTCTTCAAATGAAAGTACAAATAAAGAGACACTTTCTTATTGGAGTTTCCTTAGACATTATGACCTATATGGATCCTAAATAATCTCTCCTCCTCTATTATTCACTCAAAATACCACTCCTAGGTGTTTTTCTCAACTATGGAACAAATATAATGCTAAATATTAGAACCCCTTCTCCTCCTATCATCCTAGTATTTAACATTGCCTGATATCCATCTAGGGGTACGATGTTGACTTCCTCAACCCTCAATTGTGATAAGGTTTTTGAACTTCTATAATATTCTTGAAATTACATGAGTGGCTAGCCCTGTATGGGTGAGTAATGGGGGATGACATGGCATCCATGCATACCATGGTGTTCAACACGGTAGGTCAACTTGTGGGAGGCATAACTTTTTCATGAGCTCTAATTAACATGATTTTTGCACCATTGGAAATGTCTCAATGTGTAGAATAGTGTCAAGGGGTCCAATTTAAAGTTGAGATAGTTTTGAACCCAAAATATTCCATTTGATACCTCAAAATGGCTCCAGAAGGTTTCAAACCCTAGTTCTCTAAGCTAGGACCTACCATTAAAATGACCCTACAAGATTATTACTCTAATTGTTTCCACTCTGAAAGTATCGAGATAGATGAAAATAATATAATGATCCAATATAGATCATACTTCCCAATTTAGAGAGCCTTTTTGTCCCCAAAATATTTACTGAATGAGGTGAGGAATTGTTTCCTCTACCTTCTCCTTAGAGTACCACTTTGTTTTACTTGGAAGTTGTTCTTTGAACCCAATCTACCAAAGATCATGTACTTTCCCCTATCTTGTATCTCTACACCTCTTCTACAAAACATTGTCCTGTACCAACTCTGCCTAAGCATCTAGTGCTAAGTCCTATATGCAATGTAGGACCTACTCCTACTCTTGATCCAACATGGAAAGCTCATAGAGTTTCATATTCTCCACATTCACTACTGAGTAAATGCACATGTATAGGGGTAGACTAAATATGTAGGCATTATCTCTCATGTTCTTAAATATCTTAAGAGGTCCATACCGTAGAGACTTTATCTTCTTACCAAGATCATGCATTATTTCCTTATTCAGTTGTAACCAAAACTTGACTCCCACTTTGCATGACTTCTCAATTCTGTATTGATCATGTCTTTCCTTATATTTTTCTTGTGAATTCTTTAGTGTCTCTTATACCTACAAATGGATCTGCCTAATATCCTCAACCAATTTTCCCTCTCAATTCATATCCTCTCAGTTTCTCCCTCACTCCTCCTTGCTATCCATATACAACATCCAAGGGTGAAGGTGGAAAATGTTTTCTAGATATTGTTCATATACACATGCCTCATCCACTATCCTTGGATTGAAAATAATCACTTTATTTCATAGATGACTACATAAACCCCCTAGATACTTGAGGAGTACATTTTGTCTCTTGGGAGATATACCAAACATGATGGCCATATTTTTGAACTCGGTGGTGTACTCCTATATACTCTGCCTTTAATTTTTCCTAAATTAGAGCTATTGGATCCATTGGTCCACTACATACCTGATAGGGTAGAATTGGTACATGACTAGGGTTTTGAAGTCCTCCCACTGAGTAATTAGTGTTGGAAATACTAAGAAAACTGAGAGGGGGGGTGAATCAGTTGTTACTGTGCTTAAATTTTTTTATTCCTATTGAAATATTATTAATGTTCTCCAAGTGATCATCAAGATTATGCAAGTCAAGAATAGCAGGAATAATTAACATCAATCACACATATGATATACACAGAGACAAATATTTATGAGGAAGCCCATAAAGGGAGAAAACCTCTTCTTCTTAGAATGATAGGAAATATTTTTTGTTTTGTACATCATCAATATTTGAGCACCAACTCAAGATGAGGCTACAACCTCTTCTTTAACAAGATGCAACTTGCTGAGAGCACCAACTCTCTGGTTTCTTTAGCACCCACTAGAAGGAAGCACCAACTCCTTGAGTGTTCGAACACCAACTTCTAGTCACACAGGCACAAACCTACATAACAGAGAACAATGGTTCTCCCTTGGACCTCCCTACAACCCTGGTTTTTCTGGCTGCAACCAGATGGAAGCTACAACTCCCTATGTTCAAGCACCCACTTGAAACTCTAAGGACAAAAGTCCTCCCTAGCACCACCCTACCACCAAGGATGATTTTAGGGGATAAATTTCTCTCATGGGACAATTTTGCATGGTTTTTCCAAATACGAGATTCACTATTTTAAAAATGATTCGCCCAAATTCTATAGGATAAAATTATTTTACCTTAAAAATCGCCAAAAATGTTATAAAAACTATATGAAATCCTTAGAAATTTGAATATTTCTACAAAAATATTTCCAATCATTTATAGTTGTCATATGAAGGATTAGTAAGATTCGCCAAGGTTTCTACATTTTAAAATAAATCTCCATCCTTAAAATCATCCCTGCCTACCGCCCTGAGATATAATTATTTTCTTTCTGAAATTTATTACAGTGATTCAGTATTTATCAATGGCGTACTAGTCTCATCATTTTTATGCTACACTGCTCTGCTCTGCTTGCATCAATGTGTTCTTGTTCGCATCTTATTACACTTAAGTTCTCATACAGTCTGTTGTTTTTTCCATTTCTTCTCTGTCCAGCTTATGTTCTTCATCTCTGCATTTTCTTCCTCAGTTCATATTGTAAGACTTCATTTATTATAGTTCGAATCATTTTTACAGAGAAACAACAACCTCTCTCTGTCACAACATTTTTCTTTTATTCCTACTCTCATCATCCGTTACACTTTGCATCTCCAACGCTCAAGTCGGGAATCTAAAAAAAAATGGTCAGGAATCATGATTCCAACGCTCAAGAACAATGATTCAACCACTGAAGAAAAATGATTCAGTTAGTGTAACTAAATCGTAACTGATCAATAAATCACGAGATGAAACAACAACCCTTCAATCAGATTCTATTTGATCATCATCGTTAGATTATACACGCAGAGGCCTTTTTCACTTTTCAATGCGTAACCTTCGATGTGGAGCCTAGTAGCGCTATCTCCTTCCCCTATCTTTCATTGATGTGACCTTGGGTGATGATATCATGTGACCATGTGATTGCAGGCACGACCAAAGGTGGTTTGATATCAAATTTCATTTTTCCCCACAATTTACCTCAAGCCTCCACGTGTCCTTTCTCCAAAACTGTGGTTTCAATTGCAGCCCGCCCTTAAATTTTTAAAGATTGCGCACCTTCAATCCCTGCAATGCGACGAGACCGTCAATCTCACAATATTGATGGTGCTCCTGAATGGACAGTTTAGATTTGTTCTTTCACGATCTGCGGATCAAATCTAACCTCCCTAAATCAATGGCTGTGATTTATTTTTTGATCTAGGATTCGAGAGTTTCAAATATCAAACCCTACTTTCTTTCATACACCAATATTTTAGAGTCAATGATCTGCGGACACCTGCCCTTCACAATTGATGGCTCTGCATCTACTTCGGTAATTTGACCTTCTAGAGTTTCAACCTTTCAAATATTATTTCGTTGATTGGATCAGATGGTTCACATTTATATCACAGAACCAGATCAATGGTCATATTTGATCGTTACATTTATCCTTTCTTACTTAATCCGACGGCTAGGACTTAATCAAATATTGAGATGGATGGACACCATTTACTCGAGGACTTCGAATATTCTACTTACACTATCCTTCCACTATAAAATGATCAGTGGTTGTAGATGCACCCGAATTTTTCTTCAGATCGGATGACCCATGTCCACCTCGGGACTTCGTCATTCAGGACGTTTTTCATTACTTGGTGGTGAAACTCCCAAAGTAAATATTTTGGATTGACGTAACATTACACACGTCACTTGTTGACTTGGTACAGGTCGAGTGGCTTCCACGTGTCACTTGCTGACGTGGTCTATCACATGTCCTTTCTGATCTGGTCTACCACATGTCCTTGCTGACAAGGTCTTCCACATGTCCTTGTTAAGGTGGTATGTTGATGTGGTCACTTGATGTGACACATATTCATCTCCTTGATATAACGGTCAGAATAATATTCTCGAGATTTGATGGTCCTTATTCATTTAGGGAAATCTAACGCTTGAGATATTCTATGGGAGATCTGATGACTGATATCTACTTCGCATGATCTAGTGGTCGAGAATTTATTTTGGCTCTCCGACTCTCTGGGCTTTGGGAATTTCAAATCTCAAACTGAAAATTCTTGAAGTGAGATTTTTCTAGACCTCCTCACATCTTTAGACCCAAAATGAATGTTGTTCATTGATCATGATATTAGGTCGATTACTCGATTTGTCTGTGATGCTTCTTTGCCTTGGTTTTAAATCCAATGGCCCTCCATCTTTTCTTATCCTATCCTTCCATTTAATTTGATCCGACGGCTGATGGAGATTCGAATAATCGAATTCTCAAACCTTGTGCCCCGTTTATCCTATCCTTCACTTAATTTGATCTGACGGTCATGAATACTCTCGAAGTAGATCCACAATCAAGGATTTTGATCCTGATCACATTTCTGTAATGTGCTTTCCCTTCTGAGCTTTGATCTCTTCTTTCCATCGTCGTTGTTTTTCTTGCCATCAATGAAAATCACACCCTTCCTATAAAGCATGCCAACAATTAGAATATCACCATCTAGTCTAAGTGTTTTCATATGGATTTCCCACGAGGTTAAAGCATAAACCTCTAAATTCAATATGGAAAATGATATATTTTTTTCTTTATCTATATGGTGAATACTGAACTAAACTTCCAGTTGTTGCAACCAATGATTCATTTTAATGCATCAATCTCACCTTGGTATGAATTTATGTCCACTTTTATTCAATATTTAATAAGCACTGTGAAGGTTTTACGCTACTAGAAGTCAACTACTCTTTCTCAGGTTCTTTCCACGAATCCTTTGTTGGGTCTTTGTTATCCCTCGGTTTCATGTCTTATCAAATATCTAATTTAGATCCTATAGCCTCTTCGTACGGTATGAGATTTATTACTAAAGCCTCCATGAGGAGATACATATTGTGACATATGTCAATTAATTTCTCTTCTATCCTCACAAATATCTCATCTTCTAGATCTCGAGGGTTGTTATGAATAGACTCGTCGACCATGACTACTAGTTTGTGACTTTCTTCTTAAACCGATTTATGGATCCCTACAATTTTTCACAAATACTTCAAGAAAAAATGATCTAATACCAATATTTTTGGTTATTAATATCTCTCCCTACTCTTGGGATGACCCAGGTTCAGATCTAAACAGGTTTCCAACAAAACCCTCTAAAACTATTGGCCCTCCTGGTAACCCAGAAGGAAACCCAACACACATAATGTATTGCACAGTCTCACCTGAGATAGTCCTATGGGTGACTACAATTCTAAGATTATTGCAGTCTAGGAAAGAGTGGGGATATAGGATTGAATTTCATCTTCTTAGGCCTTGATCTAGTTGTTCCTTTTATTATTCTTAATATTCGTTCATTTGTGACTTCTATGCATGCATTCTAATAGATCTAACATAAGTATTCAAGTATCCATTCATAGTCTAAATACTAAAAAAATGTAAATACACAATAAACCACACACATCACACAAGTTTTATCGTGGCTCACCCCCTCCTCGGCTACGTCCACAAAGATCTGGCTTCTTAGGATATTTATTTATATTTCTACAAGATATGGCACTATGTTCACTACAATTCCAACTATACAATGACAAAACAGGTTCCAAACCCTCTATGAGGCAGACTAGATCGCACCAGGATACTAAGCCTACGATCTAAAATTCAATATCTAGCTACTTGACTCTCCTACAACTCGACAACTTACAAAAAATTATCAGATCTTATCGTCGTTCTCCTAGCCAAGAAACACAATATTCTCTAACCTTCTAGAACCCCGACATAGGCCTCCTAGGTACTTATTTATACTCATTTTTGGCTTATCAGTTGTTACAATCTCTTAAAAAAATACTAACCACGTTAGGGTTAGGGTTAGGGTTTACTTTCCAAAATTGGATTCTTCCTCAAAATTGGCTTGCACCCAATAGGCCCCCAACACTGACATGTGGCTCATCCCGAGCCACTTAGCTACTGAACTCTCCTTCAACAGTTGTTTCCAAAATTTGGAATTTCTTTACTAGTTCCCTTCCTCGTGTCTTGACATGCATGACTTTTATTGTCAGTGCCTCTATTGATTTTGTTGTGATCTCCTCCTAGATCAGTGTTGCACACTCTTCATATTCTTTCACTATGTTCTTCTTTTCCTCCTCCAACTACGCGATCATTTGTGTTGCTTTCTCCTGGAGGGGTTCTACTTCCGCCTATCTCTCATGTTTTTTCCTCTATGCATCTTTTAAATCCTCCTGCAGCTTCTTCAAGTCCTAATTACCTTTCAGGCACTTTGTGATGCTCATTGTTTTCTATTTTTTCTTGAGATATTGTATAGTTGTGTTGAGCCTTTCCTCTACTTTTTCCCACTGTTGGACCTGCTCATCCTCATCCAAAGTTGTCTAGAGATGCATGACTCTGTCAAAAAAATATTCTGTTGCACTTAAGTGCTTCTCCAGTTCCACTAATTCGAGTGAAATGTCATATTTCCTCTTCTCTCTAACCTCGAGGGGGGTTGTAGGAGTAAGATTTTATTTTAATTCCTCAATATATTTCCTATAGTGTTCAATGGTTTCGGAAATAAGATTGAGTTTCTCCTCTGTGCTTATGTTGTCTACCTGCGCACTATCAGGGATGTGATTGTACACTGTTGTCACACCCTATTCTATTATTTATGCATAATCCTTTTCCTCCTTGTTTTCGAGATTGACTTGCTCTACCACCAATTCCAAGGTGTCCTTTCCATCCCTCTTCTCCTGCAGTTCTCCTACATCTTTTATGGCATGTGATTGTACCTCATGTGCGACACTGAATTGGAGCTTGTATAGTTCCTTGGTAGGTATTCTTGCTAATACTAGTTCTACCTACACCAGATCCTTTAATGTTGTCTGGGTTGAGGTGTCACCAATTTGCAACATGTTAGGTGTCATTCTGAAATTCGGACTCACCTGGGCAGTAGTTTGAATTGTGTCATGCTCACTCGGTGCAATACTTGTCTCTATTGTTGTTGCTTCGGGGAAATATTTTTTTCCCCTTTTAGGCCTCTGTGCTAACCTGATATGCTCGAGGACCTTCTTTATCCCTTCCAGTTCGTCTTGTATTCTACCTCTCTGGTGTTGGGATTCTTCAAATTATTTCATTGTGCAGTCTTGCACCTTCTCTTCCATAATATTTGCATCATCCTGAGTGATAGTGTATTCTTGTGGTAGATTATGCACCTTGGCCTTCTTGTGCAGCCCCCCGTGTGTATAATTAGTCGCTTTGGTGGCGTTGTTTCCTATGGGGTGATTTTCGAGGGGGTTTCTTGTGTTGTAGTGTCCCCCACCTTTTGTTCCTTTTGTCTTGGGACAATATCCTTTTATGTTTCCTGCGCATATTTATTCGACACGCTCCCCTTCTTATGCTATGTCATCTTATGGATGGGTTTCCCCAACTTCGTTGGATTTTTTAGAGCAGTGGTGTCACCTGCAGGTGTCTTGGATGACCTTCCATCTACTTTTGTACCCTTAGGAATATCTTGAGTCAAGAATGGAATCCTCCAATAGTCGTGCCAATCCCTTATCGCCATTTCTACATCCTTTTCAGTGATGCAATATCTTAACTGTAGCCACTCCTTCCTCGGATCCCTGTGCACTTGGATCCACATATTATTCTTTATCGCTTTGAATTTGGCTAGCTACCTATATTGTGAAACCACTTCTGGAGTAATTCTCCAAATATTTTCAATGCTCTCCTATGTCTCATTGAAGTACCATGCAAAGGTACCTATGTTTCTACTTCTATGCTTGGGGTCTAAATTTCTCCCCAATGATGTGTATTGCACTGCGTGGAAATGACCTATCCATTCAAAAAAATGGGAGTACATGGGCTCCCTTCACCCGATCAATGTGGTCAAAATGAGTAACCACAAATATTGAAACTATGTTACTAATTCCTATGCATATTTGTAGTCATTAAGGAACATGTTCAATAAGTATGCAACCCAGTTGAGAATAGTGCCATTGGCACACTATGTTGCAGTTGCGACAAACCTAGTAGGGGCTTCCTCCTTGAGGCATTTTTTGAGCATCTTACAGGCCATGAGTTTGGTGGCCATTCTCGTTGTTGCGTCACTGATCCTCTTGATTCTTATCCCACACGAGCCTCTCTTTGTGCCGTAAGTTTTCTTCATCTCCTCAATCAAGGATTTCTCCTTTATTTTATCATCAAGGTACTATGTGATACTCTCACCCGTAGATGAAATACCTGTGATGAATGCAATTAGTTCCACGTCTATTGAGACATTCTCCTCCAACCATAAGATTCATCTATAAAGGACTTCCATCAACTACTTGACATAGTTTTTTACCTCTTTCCCCCTGCCAAAATGGGGAATTTCTAGCAAGTTCATAATTCCTATGTTGGGAAGGTCAATTTCCCATGGTTTTGATTGTAGAATTGGGTCACCAACGGGGCATGTTCCTATATTGTCAATGTATACCTGCTACACAAACTATGGGAATTTTCCATCATCGGTCACGTCATGGTCTAGATACCATAGTATTTCGACGTATCCTAGAAGGGAAGGTGTGGCATGCACCCCCTCAAGAATGCATGGTAGGAATATTGTTGCATCAGGATGTTTGCACAGTGACCATGCCATGGGTCATTTTCCCTTTCTTCTTGGTAGCTCACTTGAGGTCCCAACCTTCATTTGTCTCTCTTCAGTGGTAGAGTCTAGTTGGCCAGTAATGTCTTCCACCAGACCCTCTTGTTGCTGCGAAAACCCTGCTCTAAGTGGTGGTTTTGGAAATAAAGCCTCGGTTTGCACCGTGGTGGCCCCATTTACTCTGTGGGCTCCTTTGTCCCTCGTAGGTCTCTATGGGTTGCTTGCATATTTGTCGTGTCCGCCCTACGCACTATCCCGTGGGTCAATATCCATGCTAGTTGTTACTGGAGGTTGGGCTTCTTCCTACACTAGTGTGGGTCTTGTTGGTTCTTCATGTGGTGAGGGAATTGCATCAACATCAATGAATTCTCCCCTTTGTGCGGTTTCTAGCTCGGCCTTACCGGTTTCGTAAGGTTCTCTAACATTACTTCGGGTTTTTCTCATTGTTTGGCTCAACGTGCCAATATTTATTGGTGCCATCATGGCACTGGATTCTTTCATCGGATGGTTGTTGAATGGTTCACACTAGGCACTTATCAAGTTGTATCTCCTCTGTCTTCTCTTCTAATGCTGCAATTTTTCAAATTCACAATAAGTTTTAAATTTCTTGCATTTCCCCTTTATATAGCGTGTGACATCAATGTTGTGAAGCTTCTCGGAGAATCTTCCCTAACGACAATTAATGCAAGGATTACATTTCATTTAATTTCATAAATTCCCCTAGTTGGCACCTTTTTACCTTAACCATCATTTTTTGTTTCTGTGGTACTGAACGTTTTTAGTGCACTGTGTGTTTTTGTTGGTGCGCAGTGTGTCGCCCATATGTTGTGCATGAACCTTTTATTTTCATCGTGTTGAGTCCACTTCCTATGCACACTGTATTTCCTGGTATTTTTGTATTTTCTGTCTTTTCTATTTTTATATTTATTTTTCCTTCTTTTTTTCACCTTTTTATTTATTTTTCTCATTTTTCTATCTGAAATTCTACTATAGTACACTATTTACATGATTTATTACTACGCTGTAAATTTTAGGTTCTAGGAGGTTGATTGTCCCTGTATAGTTGTAGTCGACTCCCATTGATTAGTCCCTTTAGTTATGTGCCTCCCAAGCCTTTTAACTATATAGATCCCCCATCTGTGATAGTCTTCACTTCATATAGCCCCAGCCAATGCATTATGAATTTGCCCGGATGCTAAAAACATTTAGTGTGATAAATAAAGACTAAGTCTCCCTCCTTGAAAATCTTCCTCTTGATATGTCTGTCATGCCAAGATTTGTCTCTTTCTTTTTGTACTTCTTGGTGAAATCCTACCAGAATCCTATCCTCTTCCATATCCATTAGTTTATTTAGCCTTTCCTTTACTACGCCTCTTTCTATCATGTTGGTAATTAATGATACACACAGACTTGGTACCAGTAATTCTAATGGTAATATTGCTTCTTTCCCATACACCAAGATGAATCGTGTTTGGCATGCCATCTTCTTACATGTAGTCATGTATGCCCATAGTATTATTGGTATTTTTAAGTCCCAGTCATCCCTATTGACATTGCAGATCTTTGTCATAGCATTCTTCAAGATCTTATTGAAAGATTCTACTGTTCCATTCTGTAGAGGATGGTAAGGTGTACTCTTATGATGATATACTTCAAACTCCTCAATCATAGCCTTGATAGTATTGTTGATCAAGTGAGTACCTTGGTCACTCATCAAAATCCTTGGATAGTCAAATCTAGTGATGACTTGCTCAAACAAGAAGTGTGTTGTTGTCTCTGCGCTGCAATCTTTGAATGGTGTTGCTTCTTCCCATATTTTTAAGTATTATGTCGCAGTAATGATATATCTATCTCCTGACCTTTTTCCCAGTGGATGGATTGTCCCAACAAAGTATATTTCCCATTTGTCAAATACCTACAAAGTTACTTGTGGTATTAGGGGCATCTCATCCCTTCTATTAGGTTTACAAACCTTCTATTAGGTTTAGAATCTCTTTGAATTGTTGGCCACCATAGGCCTGCACGCAATACCTTCCGCATGGTATCTTTTCCTGCATAGTGTCCTCCAACTATTCCCTCATGAGATTCTGCCAAAATTCTATGTCTTTCATGTTCTAGTACACATATTCTCAAAATGTTGTCTGTGCCCATTTTGTATAAGTGTCCTCCAATCAATTGATAGTCTGCAAATCTGATTACCATATTTTTCTTTTGTGCAATGCTAAATTCTTGTGGTGCAATCCCTATGCTCAAATATTCAACAATGTGAGCAAAATATTCCTCAGCTATTTGTAATGAAAACAACTGCGCATCAGGGAAGTTGTCTTCCAATTTGGTAGGTTCCTCTCCATTAGTGACCCTTGAAAAATGATCAGGTCCTGCATTCAAATTCCTTGGTTTGACTATCAATTCAAAATCAAATTCTTGAAATATAAAAAAACCATCTACAGATCCTCCCCCCTAACACTGACTTGTTGACTAAATATTTGAGGGTTGAATGATTTGTGAACATATTAAAGTGTTTTCCCAGTAAGTAATGTCTGAACTTCTGAAGTGCATAGACCATAGCTAGGCCTTCTCTTTCTTTAGTATTGTAGTTCTGCTATGATTCTAATATTTTTTCACTTGCAAATGTTATAGGATGGTCCAAGTCCCCTACTCCTGGTTGCACCAGAATTGCTGCAAGTTCTATAGATGATGCATCTACATGCACATGAAAAGTCATTTCCCAATCTAGGAATACTAGAATAGGTGTTGTGACCATCTTTTCTTTTAGGGTTTCCAAACCTTGTTGACAGTCCTCATTCCACTGAAATTTAGTATCCTTATTTAACAATTTTTCCATTGGTGCACTGATCTGCGCATACCCTTTGATAAATTTTATGTAGTAGAATGTGTGTCCCAATGTTTATCTCAACTGGCACACTAATTTTGGTGGTGGTAAATTAACAATGGTTGTAATCTTAGCAGGATCCACCAATAATTCTTGTTTACAGACTATATGTCCCATCAATATTTAAAAAGGTGTCCCAAAAATGCACTTCTTTATATTCAATGATATATGACACTTCCTGCATCTTTCCAACATTATCCTTAATACTTCCACATGATATTTTAATAGACTATATATAGTCCAGTCATCCAGATATAATTCTAAGAAATGATGTATAAATTATTTAAAGGAAGCTATGACTACTCTTGAAAATATGGTTGGTGCATTCTTCAGCCCAAAAGGCATGAATTTGTACTAGTAAAATCCCCATTCTGTGGAAAAAGTAGTCCTATACCTATCTTTTGGGGCTATCTTGATCTGATGGTAGCCTGAGAATCCATATGTAAATGAATATGCTTCCTGACCTCCCACATTCCCTAGGACTTCATCTGTAAAAGGTGTAGGGAAATGGTCATGTAGGAAAACATCATTCATTTTCATGATATCTACACAAATACTTATCCCCCCCTTGTTTCTTCTCTTGAAATACCACAGGTCTTATCCATTCAGATTCCTCCACTATTTCTATGATAACAACTTCCAACATTCTGTCAATTTCTTCTTTCACTATCTGTTTATATATTGGATTTAGTCTATACAGTCTATATTTGATAGATCTAGCATCAAGTTTGAGAGGTATATTCATATCTCCTAGGTCTCCTGCTATTTCTTTCATATCTGTAAATTTTGTTGGGAATATGTCACTGTACTCGCGTAGTAACTCTGTTATCCTTTCTATCATTTTTTCATCCCAATAGTCTTCAATGCTGGCCATTTTGGGATTCTCAGTTGTCTCAATGTTGAATTTATTTACCTTGATTGATACATCAAATAATTCTGACTCCAGGGATGGACCTTCCCCTTCTCTTTCACCTTCAAATTTTGTAATATGAATGTTGCATGGGTCATCTTCATCTGGTGCTTCTTCATGCACATGATAGCATGAAAATAGTTATTTTATTGTTTGTCTATTCTATTGTTGGTATTCTATCATGAGTTCAACCTATAGTTCATGAATAAATATCACACCTCTTATTTTCTTCAATGCTAAATCCATGTTGGCATTCTCATGTTCAAATGATAAGGTTACTATAAAATGTTGTTGTAATGTTGTCCATTCTGCAGTGCCTTTACATAGTTCTTGGTCTACATACCAGTTTTCTAGAATTACATCCAATGTGTGGATGAAGTGTTGAGGCCATTCATATGGAGGTATCATCCTCCATAGTGTTATGCATTTATCCAAATGTTTTGTTGGTGTCCCATGTCCATCATATCTCTGCATCTCATTTCTTCCTTCTCTCCATTGAATCTAATGCAAAGTAGTCGCTTACATTGGTACTGGTCCTTAACTCTCTCTTTGTGTGCACCCCACCATCTTCCAGGTGTTTCCTTGAGTGCAATGTCTAGGGCTAAGAGCCTCTACCTCTCTAACACTTAATCTTTGTATCTTGTTAGGAGTTCTTCTAAGTCATTTATACCATGAAAACTGGGAGGTTCTCTTATCTCGGTACCCACCCATCTTATTGTGTGGTCTATTGTTGCGTACCTTCTTGTGGAGAATTCATGTAATCTATGTTGCCAATTATACAAAACTATATATGAGTCAAAATCACATGATGTTATGCTCCTCCAGCTGAGTACCCCATCGACAATTGGGTTAACATAATCTTCTTCTCGCATAGTGGTTCTATACAATTGGTTGATTTCCTCCATATCTAAGCAAGTGGGCTCTACAAACCTTTCTCCTTCTCATGGATCTAGTGGCACAACGACTCTGTATTCTCCTGATTCGAATGTCATTTTCCTTGTCTTCAGGTTGATTATTTTCTGGTCATCAAATTCCCAATCCAAGCCAAGAAATTTTGGGTAAGTTGTTGTACCATTTACTATCTCTATCACTTCAGAGTCTGCCTTAGTGCACACTACATCCAGATATACTCTCACACCCTTAAGCCTTCCAATTGGTAGAACTTTGTGTTGGTTTTCTAGCTTTAGTTGGATAGGTGAATAGCTTAGTGTGGGCTCTCCCATACGCTACCATGTCTTCTTAGGTAACACGTTTACCTCAAAGCCTAAATCCAATATGTTATCCCCCATATTGAAATCTCCAATGTTAACATTCAGTCTGAATTCCTTACTTTTCCTCCTTCTTGTATGGATGTCATTGATTGTTTTATGTTCTAACTTCCTCTCTTCCTCTATGTCACATCTTTATAACATATTTTGAAACACTTTAACATATGATGGATCATTCAGTACTTTCATACAGTATTGCAGAATGTTTTTTATGGTACTTACTTGTATTGAAGAGGGTGCTACGGTGGTGTGATCCATCGATACATGCATCTCATACATTGGTACATTCTGAGTATGTTGCACAACTAATGTAGACACAACATATGGTTTGATGAACTCCTATTTCTCCTCCTTCAATGTCTCCTTTTCATTTCATGGATCAAACTGCTTATGTGGTTTAGTATTCTTCTTCACCCAATGGTGTTGCGTTGGCTCTTGTCTTACTGCGTTAGCTCCTATATTAGCTCCTCCAAATGTAAATATGTTGATATTTCTTCTATCATCCTTGGATTCTATAGAAATACACTAAACATTCTTATTCTTATGGTTCCTTTTTTCTTGAATATTCCCTAAAAGTGTTGGGCATTCCTCTGTATCATGGTCACTTCACGACAACACATACATGTCGCAAGTGGAAGTGGACATTCCCTTGCATATTGTCCTCGTTGTTGGTAGTTTTGGAACACTATTGGACCTCTTCATCTTCCAAATCCTCCTCTACCTTGTCCTCCACCTCTGTATCCACCTCGATCTTCTCATGGTGTGTTGTACTGAGGCACCTGATTATAATGCGTGGGGTTATATTGTGGCTACATGTTGTTATACTAAGGTTTCACAGTGTCGTAATACTGTTGCGCGCTATTATATGGAGGTGGTACCTAGTTTAACTGTGGTGCAACTTTCCCTATCATCATTTATTCCTATAGCCTATAGGTGTCTGAAGTCCTTTCCCTCATCAATTACATTGTCCTACAATATTTGTAATCATGACCCACTAATTTGTAAAAATTGTAGTATGAATTATTGGGTACTTTCTGGTACTTCTGCATCATTAGACAATGATATGGATAAACCCATGTGTTTTACATATCTAACACCATGGTCCTCCTTTTTGAAATGGGTTTGGTATCCCTATTTCCATATACTACGCAAAATTTGGGAACTCATTCTTGTGGTGTCCTTTTCTCCTACATGTAGTTGTTAGCGATATTTCTTGTAAGGGTGATAGAATGCAAAAGAATGGGTTAAAAACCCACTTGTCCTAAGTTTTGGGTGATAATGCGCCCATGGTAAGTAACGAGCAAGTTCGAGAGGCAACAATTCGCGCGCCTGGATCAACGGCATGTATAGAATTCCAGACCCCCCCCCGCCTTTCTACCTTTAAGCGGAGGGGGGGGATCCGGAATCGCAGGCGCATCTCTTCAATGGTTCATAT
>SNQJ01S0079121.1:49588-60972 GCA_010110895.2 Picea sitchensis | reverse complement strand
TATTTATTTTTTGTTTTGGTTTATTATAAAATATTAATATATATATATATATATATATGAATTTTGTTTTATTGGCTTTGTTTTCTTATAAAAATATATATATAAGAAAACCATAAAAAAAGAAAAATTACAATAATAAAAACAAATTATAAAAATCAAAACATTGGAAAACTCCAAAATTTGCAAATGGACTTTTTATAATTCCTGAAAATAATATCGAAACATGTTTTTGCGATTTTATGCTAAGCAAGCAATCAACAATGGAATAAGTGTGCAACGACAATAGGTAAAACACACTTTTTATCTCTTTAATTTGCCGCATTCATACTTAATCTCGCATTTTATCTTTTATGATGATCTCACAAGTTTGATTGCAGGATTAGTACTAAGTTTGATTGTAGGAATGAAGACGCTCACATTCCATGCCATAGTGATTTTCAAGAATCACAACATGTTTCCAAAAAACATTCTTGAAGGAATTGTTACTTATCATAAACATCATGATGTTTGTTGTTATACAGAAACCTTTCATAAACCCAATTACGTCATGAATGTTTACCCCCCATTTCTCCTTCAAATGCACATTAGTCATCCATGCGGAAGTCCACTTTCCATCACCTTATACTTCATGACTTTGCACACGCCTATCTTTCTGAGTCGCATACATCTCTTTATCTTTTTTCAGTTCATTTTTGCCTTGTCAATAAAACTATCCATCTCCCTTTCCATGACTACATTGCCTTGCCATAAACATTGTTTCTACTGAGATATTTCCTATAGTCCTACCAATATTTTTATCAGAACTCGCATTGACTGATGTGAGATTTCTTAAGGCCCACCTTTCAACAATTCTTTCCCCATTGACCTCAACACCTTATCTGGGATATATACTAGAGTTCCTTTGGAGTACCTGGAGGCTTGCATGCGTTAATGGCAAGTTCTCTCGCTCACAATCATGGGAATACATCATTGTCCCTTGATCGTCAAATCTTGCAAGTGGCTCGACATCATCTCATTCATTCACACTACGCAAGATGTACTTGGGTGCCTTGGCACTCATTGAAATCAATGGTGATTTTGCCTTGCATTGGTTAACAACATTCATCAATGGCCGGTAATCCAATGAATTCTCTTCATGCTCGGCATCGAAACATTCATTCACATGACTAGAATTGTACCATCGGGTTTAGCAGCGGGTGAAGAATATACATTTTTCCATGACTCCACCAGCAGTTGTAGCAGAATTTTTCCAACCATATGAGAGTACCACAGCTCCACTTTCATACTTCCTCTTTTCCATGACTCATCAACAGCAGTTCAGATTCCTCCAGTTCACATTCTCTGATCTAGCAGTTACATCAATTACAACTACAGTAGCAGTCACCTTTCACATGATCCTGCAACAATGACATATTCCATGCTCCAGCAACCACATCAACCATATTCCTATTGCATAGTTCATCAACATTTTGGGTAAGTGGAGGTATGTTATTTTATAAACTTTAATCATGTAATTCCTCAACTACTAGCAATGAATGAATTTGGAAAAATCCCTCACCATGTTCCCTTTCCTTTTCACTTCTATGACTCATGCCACGTTGCATGAGGACATGCAACCAATTCAGTTTGGGGGGGGGGACTATATTCACTATCATCACTCCATTTTCCCACTACCATTCCATTTTTTGTCTCATTTATCATTTACCAACATTTTTTTTCTTCCAACGATACTCTGTTGCACATTGCTTCATAAGCATTGATATACATATTGGCATGATTCACAAATATGCAAAAGGGCTTTCTTATACTCAGTGATGTTTCCTTATGCACATTGATAGATTATTTTTTCCAGAAATTATATGGGTAAATTATTATCATAACAACAAGAGAACAAATAACGAAATGAATGTTGTTTACACACGAACCAACATTTTATTATCATAACAACAAGAGAACAAATAACACAATGAATGTTGTTTACACAAGAACCAACATTATTTATATTCATGGTTTTCACACAAGAACCAACCATAAGAAAATGTCAGTTGTTACTCATGTAAATCCCATCCTGAAAATATTCATTATCATCACTCAAAGCCGAAATTTGGATGCCAAAATTTCTTGAGAAGATCCATGCACAGTTGCATGTAGACATGCAGAAAGTTCAGTTGGGGGGTATGTTAGGACTCAGAAATGTTGTATTTTCATCCACCTTTCCCTTCATCATTCTTCACATTTCATTGCCCCATTAACCTTTCATGATACCATTTTCATAATTAAATATGGGTTTAACCTTATTATTTTCCAAATCATTTATTTTAGTATTAAAAGGGAATTTGTGATTAAATATTAGAAAATTGGCATGTTTTCATATATATCTCAAAAATGTGTGAGCTTTGTCATGCGTAGGAATATGTGAAGGATTAATTCAAAAATAATTCTCGAATATCTCCTCCACCATTTCAAGGAGATAGTTATTCAAAGCCTATTCCAAGGAGAAGATCATGGAGATTTGGTTGTCATATCTTATCCAAGATATATGAGAGATATGTGTGAGGATTTTAAGGGATTATATTTTGTAATAATGGGAAATTGGTTGAGAGAAAAGTGGATCTGTAATTATGAGATTCTTATCTTCTTTTCAAAGCTCTCATGTATAAAAGAGAGTGCCCTCTCTTCATGAGGGGAGGCAGAATTGTTATGATGTAGATTTGATTCATGAAACGAATCTTTTTGTAAACCTACTTTTTGAAGATTAATGCAAGTTTGAATTCAATGATCTTATGTCTCTTAGAAGTTAGCATATTTTGATCTAAAAGATTCCATGTTGGCATCGACAAGGGCCATCGATCCAACTTGGTAAGCTCATTGTAAATTTTTAGTGTAGATTTTCATTTCATGTACCTGTTATTTTGATTTCATGTTATTTTGTTTTGATTTCACTATTCAAATTTGTTGCAAAGTGTGGAATGCATGGATAATTAGATATCCATATTTCACCATACATGAGCTTTAATGGAGAATCTCATTACACTTAGCTTTCTTTTCCAAAATTGATTAGATTACACCTTGCTAACACATGCAAAATCAAGACCTCCATCTCTCACCCTACATGCACCTATAATGGAATGTTGTGAATGCGCAAAGTGTTAATGGTTGTTAGTTTAGTTTCTCTAGGAGATAGAATCAAAGTTCATCTTTTCTTTTCATGAGCCATCAATGAACATGTCCATCACCTGAGCAAGAGCTTTTGCTTGTTTATGAGTTTTGCTTTCCAACTTTTGAATTGTGTGAAGATTGTTATTTTTAAAAGTGTGTTGGTTTCTAAATGGTTTTCTTATCTAAGCTATACTAAACAAACATAGGAACCTATCTGTTATTGGCACATATAGTGCATCAACTCTACTGATTATGAATCTCAGTTGATAATTTATGTTTGGTAATATATTATGCATATAATTGCACCAACACTCACCTTGATTTTATAAAAACAAAGGATCAATATATAAGTAAAATTTCCAAATATTCTCCTTATAATGAAGCTAATGAATTCTCTTATGAACTAGTAGGGAGAACTCAAGAAAATTACACAAAAGAAAAAATAATTATGAGATTTATTAGTGTGTGTCAACAATCTAGGCTACAATCATGATCCCAAGGCTTATTTTAGATTCCATGTGTGTAAAATTTGGCAAGCATAGAATATATTTCCTCAAGTGTTTCTCCACTATCAATGATAATCTATAGCCCTGATGGAGTCACCACAACATCATATACCTTGCTCTACTGTCATTCATGCATTTGTATCCCTGAAAGAGGTTATTAGCATATCCAATGTTTGATGTTGCTCTGCTATTAGTAAGATTACATATCCCTGATAGAGTCACCATGATATCACAAACCTTACTCTACTATCTATTAGGAATCCATATCCCCAATAGAGGTTATTAGCATATATCCCATGTTTGACTTAACTTATTTTCCCTGCCTTTTTTTATTTTCTATTTTTAAGCCTTTGTAATTGATAATGAGGGGAAATATGTGACCCTTAATAGGGTGGTGGGGTGTGGTGATTGTCTTCTATTGGGATTTTAATAGATTTTCCATGCTTAGGTATTTGGAATATCCCCTTTATATTTTAAACCTAGGACTTCTACCTTCCACCTATCATAAAGACTGGCTCATTTAGTGATGAAGTCGTGTTTCTTCATGTAATTCACCTTGTGACTCATGCAAGCACATGAGAATAATTATAAAATTAATCATTTTGGAAATATTCAGGTTTCTAACTATCATTGTCCTTAGATAGCGATGATTAGAAATCAAGTATACATAATCTTCAAGGACATAACTATAAATCTATCTATCATAACTTTCTTAAGTAGATGCATGGCTATAATATTGTGCAAAAATTGAGGACGATACATACATCAAGTTAGGGTTTGGTAGACACGACCATAGTAGAGGAAAACATGAGTGCCAAGGGGGGCGGTAATGGAAACCCATCATACAAGCAGGTAGTAGTAGACAGAGGGAAAGGCCCACAAGGCGTAGTTTTCAAGGCACCAATGACAAGCACCTCGAGATCGGAAATGGATAAGAGTCAGAAAAGTAACCAGAGGAAAGGCGATGGTATGGGGGAAGAAACTAGAGAACCTCATAATGTTGTGAAAGAAACAATGAGCCCCAATGGGGCTGAAGGGCGCAACCCAGGTAAACCAAAGACAACAATGATACCCAAGGTAATATTGGACAATCTGCAAATGTAACTCTACAAGGACTAGATGAAGATGCATGCACTAATTTGCAAGTTTATGGGGTTATGGCCAATAGAAATAACGTTGTGCAACTGGATTAAATATCAATGGAAGCCAAGCGGAGAAGTGGATCTTCACCTGGGCTCGAAAGGTTTCTTTACAACAGTTTTCATGAACCTAGAAGATAGGGATAATATCTTTGAGGGGGGGGGCATACTTCCACGCCTTAGCAGGACTGTACATGAGACCATGGAAGGAAAACTTCTCCCCAGAAAAAGAAACCTTAAAAAATGGCAATGTATGGCTGAGACTTTAGTCATTTCCGTTAGATTATTGGCTACCCTCCACCTTTGAAGCAATAGGGAACAAACTAGGAAAATACATGAAGACATCATAAGCAACCCTAAAAGGACAATACACCTCCTACGCAAGAATATGCATAGAGATGGATGTGTCTGGGGCACTCCAGAACCCATAAGCCTCGAATCCAGGGACGAGGAATGGATACAAAACATTGACTACAATCAGATCCCCTTCAAATGCCGGATATCTTACGAACATGGGCACCTAATTAGAGAATGTTCGATAATCAAAAAACAAGAAGTGGAGAACACCAAACTATAGTAGGATGAAGATGGGTTTATAAAACCAAACCACAAAAACGGAGCTAACAAGAAACAAAGTAAAACCCCAACAGGGAGCAACCCAGAGGCCAGTAAAAAAAGGGAAAGGATGAGACAAGGACAACAAATAGGAGGAAGGAGGAAAGGAAGAAACAAAAGCTAAAGAAGCCAGGGAACAAGCCACCAATGAGGATACAAGGGACAGGGGGGTAGCACAACTCCTATGGATGGAAAAACTAGAGATACCCCCACCCCCATGCAGGAGGTAGATGGAGACTCAGAAATGACTCCAAGCGAGGTAGGAACAAAAGATCATGATCTCAGAGACATTGTGGAAAGGGAAGGGATCGATCTCTCGGACATACTTGAGCAATGGAAAAGGTAGGGCATTGACAATGTACCAGCGGATCAACTAGATCGCATCCAATACCTGTTTCTCCTAAGAGAGGAATCCAAATCCAGAGGGATAAAGCGCACACATGGGGAGATCGGACACCTAGGAGTCAAAGCAGGCGAAGGACAACCACAACTCTCACCCAAGCAGACGAGAAGGAAAAAAGGCAAGAAATCAAACAACGTAGCCCTACAGGAACTAGGAGCTCTGCTAATAAACTCAGGTAAGATCAAAAATATCTTTCCCAACTCCCCCCCACATGTTTAAATTAATATTATAACATGGAATATAAGAGGCCTAAACAACCCACAAAAGTAGAGACTTCTCAGAAATTGACTTAGGAAGGAACAACCAGATCTCTGTTTCATCCAAGAGACAAAATGCAATGTAGATAGAATGGAAACAATCGGAAAAAAACATTGGATCAAGTACCAGATGGTGATTGTCGAAGGACAACAGATGGAAGGAGGCATCCTCACCTTGTGGAACTCATAAGTGATGAACCTAATAATAGTCGAGGCTACCAAGAACACACTTTCGGTTAACATGCAAATCATTGGGAATACAGAGATTCTCCTATGCACTAATGTGTATGGACCCCAGATGCTAGAGGACAAGAGAAGAATGATTCTAGACCTAGAATACCTAAAAACTCACTCCAATAACCTCCACTGGATCCTGGCAGGAGACTTCAACATCATCACATCGCTTGCAGAAAAAAAAGGAGGCATAAGGAGGTTGGATAGAGATGTGGAAGAGTTCTCAACATTCATAGACACAGCGGAGATGGTGGACATCAGAACCAATAACAGACACTTCACTTGGAACAATAAACAGAGAAATCAACATCAGGTTGCAACGAGACTAGACATATTCTTGGTGTCGGAATCCATCATCATGTAGGAGTTAACCTTAGATTGCAACATCCTTCCCTGGGGGGGCTTTGATCACTGGCCAGTCCAACTGGAAGTAGACTTCCCAACCACCCCGAGGAATAGACCTTTCAAGTTTGAGAAATTCTGGATTGAACACCCCACCTTCAAGGAGAACATCAACCAGTGGTGGCAGGAGGAACAACCAGAGCAAGGTACACATATGTTCAAACTCTATAAGAAACTAAAGTACATCAAATATAAGCTCAAGGAGTGGAACAAGGAAATTTTTGGCAACATAAACCAAGAGAAGAAAAATATCGAAGACAGAATGAGAAGACTCCAGGAAGTTTCCATAGTGTAGGGCTACACAGAGGACAGAAAAAAGGAAGAGATCCAAATGACCCAGGAATGGGAAGGAAGATGCTAGTAGGAATAAATTCTATGGTGCCAAAAGTCCCGAATCAAATGACTAAAGGAAGGAGAGAGGAACACCAAATTTTTTCATAGAACAACCATTGCCAGAAGAGCCCACAACAAAATACTAAAAATTAAGGATTAGGATGGGATCAAGCGAGAATCCCATAAGGAGATTGAGAATACCTTGGTAAGGCACTTCCATGGGATAGCCCAGAAACCCAACAAATACCCAATAGAGGCCATCCAGAGGATTATGCAACACATCCCCCGACTAGTCACCGAGGAACAAAATAACAACCTAAACAAACCCATAACTAAGGAGGAAATTGATCAAGTAATCCAGGATATGCCCAATGGGAAATCCCCAGGCCCAGATGGATTCACAGTGGAATTCTTCAAAGCCTGTTGGGAAGTGGTCAAACATGATGTTTATAGGGTGGTGGAGGACTCTAGACGATTGGCCTCCATCCTAAAAGCGTTAAATGCCACAATGATTACTCTAATCCCCAAAGAACATGAAGCAAGGACCCCTGACCGCTACAGACCCATAGAATTATGAATTTGGTTTACAAGATAATCTCTAAAGTCACAACCAATAGATTGAAACCCCTCCTACCCACACTGATTTCACAAGAACATGCGGTTTTTTTGGAAGGACGAAAAATCATGGACAACATCATCCATGCTCATGAGCTAATACACACCCTGTAATTCTAGAGGAGAGGGGGGATGATAATACAACTAGACCTAGAAAAATCCTATGACAAAATCAGCTGACACTACATGGTTAAGACTCTGGAAGCCTTTGGGTTCTCCCAACACTGGATCAGATGGATCATCAGCCTGGTCTCAATGACAAGTTTCTCGCTCCTGATAAATGGAGCCCCACCAAAGCCCTTCTGGCCTACTAGAGGCATTAGACAAGGAGAGCCACTTTCCCCCTTCCTGTTCATCTTGATGATGGAAGGTCTTAGTTGAAGCATAAAAAAAGCAACAACAACAGGAGAAATTATAGGCCTCAAACCTTTCGAAAACTTCCCTACTTCCACACAACAACAATTTGTGGATGATACCTTACTCCATGGCATACCCACAGTCAAGGAAGCAAAAAATTTCAAAAGGATCTTAGAAGAGTTTAGGGAAAACTTGGGAGCCGATATCAACCATTCCAAATCAATGATCTACTTTTTCAACACCAAACCTGCAATCCAACAGAACCTGGCAAACATCTTGGGCTTTGAGCGCAAAAATATCCTAGCTAAATACTTGGGCATCTCCCTAACGGACAAATTTTACAAAATAGAAACCTGGGAAGGAGTTATCAACAAGATACAAGAGAGGGTGAAAAATTAGACATACAGATCCCTCAACCTATTGGGGAGACTGGTATTGACCAAGATGGTTCTGCAAGCAATTCCAACCTATATGATGTTAGTATTTCTCACCCCCAAATGGATACTACAAAAAATAAGGACCATCCAAAGGGACTTCCGATGGTGAGGAGAGGAAACTAAGAAAAAATGGGCCCTGGTGGCTTGGGAGAAGGTTTTCAAGCCAAAATGAAAAGGAGAACTGGAGCTACAAGATCCACAAGTAACCAATGAAGCCTATGGGGCGAAACTCTGGTGGCAATGGGTTAAAGAAACTTCCACCCCGTGGGAAACCCTCTAGAAGGCCAAGTATGCCCCGGACATAAATGACCAGGACCGATTTCATTTTATGGGCACCAGGGAGGGATACAAAATTTGGAACCTAGCTTGGCGCAACAAGACCTGGGTCCAGACACACAGTTTCTGGGAAGTAAGGAATGGTAAAACAACCATATTCTGGGAGGATTCCTGGAAACAGGAACCCAAGATGGGAAATACGGACAAGGAAGAACTCCAATAGGACATGATCGTGCAAGGCAAAACCAACATCCACCACAATTGGAAGAAATAAACAGATCGAAATAGATTGAGAATCTGGGATAATTTAACCTCCCAAACCAGTGATCGGACCACAACCATCGTAAAAGAGGTGGAGGAGGAAATGAGGAAAAGGAAAATTGAAGTCTCGGATGAAGAAGACCAATTAAGATGGGGTTGGAAAAATGGCAGGGAATTAAATTTGAAGGAAGCTCAACATTATATCGGGGACCAAGACCAAGAAGACCCAACACAACTATGGGATAAGCTCTGGAGCAGCCCCCGGTGGCCAAAAATAAAAATCTTCAAATGGTTAGTACTTCACAACCGAATTCTAACCTGGGAAAACCTAAGGAAAAGGGGCTTCATAGGTCCGTCATGGTGCCACCTCTGTCAAACCAAGGAAGAAACAACAAATCATCTCCTCGATGAATGTAGTTACACAACAGAGATCTGGGACTAGGAGACAAGTCATTTTAAACAGTCCAATAGGACCTGAGGTAACATCTGTGCAACCATCAACAATTGGCATGAGAGTTACAGTGAAAATGAAGAGGTGAATATTTGTTGGACTCTCATTCTGGGGATGATCACATGGACAATATGGAAAGAATGGAACCAACGCATCTTCAAGAATGAAAGCCTTCCGGAAGGGAAAATCAAGGAAAAAATAATCTCCATGATAAGAGAAACGGTGCAGAGACGCAACTACCAGAATGGGAATGAAAAACTCATAGGACGAGACTACAGAGTCCTAAAAAAATTTCACCTAAAAGATGGGCACAACCGTACACAAACATGACGACCACCGCAACTCCGACTAGGTGAGCGCAATTGGAACCCCCCTCCAGCAGGGTCACTCAAGTTGAATTTTGACGGGGTGGAAAAAGGAAATCCAGGAATGACAGGAATGGGTGGGGTTATCAGGGATAGTGGTGGAAACATAATCCGATTGTATGTCGGGAGTATGGGAAAGTCAACTAACAACACAACGGAATTTGGAGCCCTGTAGATCAGACTTGAGATCCTAAGCCGAGAAAGGATGACAAACACAATCATGGAAGGTGACTCCACTCTAGTAATCAATGCGGTGAAGAGAATCCAAAATGGCACTAGAGTGGGAAAAGTTCAAAGACACTGGCGCTTGGCACACTCCCTGTAAAAAATTTAGGAGCATCTGCAAAATATGAACACATTGGAGTTGTGTTGGGTACACAGGTCAGCGAATGGTCTGGCAGATAGAATCACTAATGAAGGGGCTAGCAAGGAAGGATCAAAGTTATACACCACCTGGAGAAACGTCCCAAATGGGCAATTCAAAACATACTTCACACAACTAGTGACAAAAGACCATGACGAAAGCGTAAGTATGGAAGGTCACATCGAGAGGAGTGGTGCAAGGCCAATAGGCGGGCACGACGAATCTAAGCAGAATATTCATGGCCAACACCCAATTACAAGTGACAATGCAGGATATGACCACACAACAGATGGAGGTATGACCTCAAGGTCACATCAGTAGGAAGAAGTGCAGGGTTAAGGCAAGGGAAAGTACAAACGGGACTCAGCAAGCCATGAGTGACGTAGGACAAAATATGTTACCATGCACTAGTAAGGTCACACCCCTTCCAAGAACAGGTACGGTGAAGAGAAAAGTTGGTTACATAATAAGCAGGGGTAAGGGCGGATGCAGGGATAGTGGATAGACCGTCATGGTCACACAGACCGAGACAAATAAAAAGGATGGGAAGGACCACCTCTACGGGCAGACCATGATTTCAAGGACAAGCCCGCAACAAGAGAATTTCCATAAGAGGCGAAACACTAGGAATCGACACAGTTGGAAAAAGAACAGCAGAAGAAGCCACCATAAAAACGAGGGTCCTACAAGAAGGAACCCCTGGTTAGATAGGAACGGGAGGAGAATTCAGGGAAATAACTGCCACAATCTAGCCAAGATGGTGTGTATGAAGAAAACGCACGTCAAAAGAAACACCCAGATAGATGAAAATCCGATAAGCCATACGAAAATTTCAAGGATGGAGCAAGCAGCCCGAGACACCAAGTGTAATATACCAGATATAAAAAGTATGCATAACAGAAATAAAATGCTAGAAATGGCAGAATAACAGTAATATAACCATCATAATCTCCACAATAACACAGAAATGATATAAGAATAACAACATAAATAACACTTTGATTCAGAAAGCAATGTTCACGGGCCTCTTCGAGGGGGCAACCTCCAGTCGAGTAGTGCTTTATTATAATAATCTCCAAGCTAGGGTTTTCATACCCTCGACTCTTATTTATACTAAATATGTCTATCAAGAGAAGCATCTAGAGGAAGATCCTTCTAGAAGCGGAAGCTTCTATTAGGTCTTCTTACATCCGCCTTATTCTATTTTATT